>BJCM01268580.1:0-11350 GCA_018326385.1 Flaveria bidentis
AAGGTAGTTTATGGCAGCCTCTTTAAGGCTGTCCATAATGTGTAGTTTGTGTTCACATAGCTAGCTTTATTCACATATAAAAGATCCTTTTGTTCTTGGGTTTGTTCATATCTTATAACATCAAAATAGAACCTGAAATTTCAGATTATAAACTATGTTATAACCTACTTTTCCGCTGCGTTTTAACAAAGTTTAAATGGTTAAACTATGTACCTTGTTCTAACAAACCCTAACAGATGGAAACTTAGAAATTACACCATTTTCATCCATTACATTTGTGGAAAACGTTATAACTTGTGATTAAACCATACCCACACCATTTGTAACTTTAAAAGCAGGTTATAAGAAGGTTAGAAAGCTAACTTTTAGCAGGTTACATGCTTAGTTCTAGAGGGTTACAAAATATATAAGATGGATGGTGTAATAACACCCAAATATAGGGTTTTCTAGGTGTAAACCGTGTTACACCTATAGATATGAAAATAGTAAGACTTTGAATGAAAAATGAAGACAAGCACATGAAATGACCAAAATCGGGTGACATGAAGCTTACACTCGGTGTAGCCCGCGGTTTGGAGTGTGTAGCTAGTCAAGGATGACCTGGAAACCCTTGGACAAGGCTGGAGAATCTCGAACAAGGCTGTAGAAGGTCAAACTCGTAGGAACCATGCACCCAAAAGCACACAAAACTTCACCTTTGCGGTTGTTGAGCTTGTTCGATTGTGTGTTGTTGTGTTTCGTCGAATGTGGATGAGATTAGAAAGAAAATTTTGAGTGTGTGTGTGTGTGTGTTTTCTGGATAGAATCCAAAAATGAGAAGGGAGAGTGAGAGAAATGAGGGTATGGGTAGTATTTCATGAATGGGGAGCGGTGGAAGTGGTGGTGGTGTAGAAGGGTGTTAAGTGGTGGAGAGGGGCGGCCGAATTTGGCCTCTTGTGAAGCGGTTTTAATTTTAATTTAAATGTTAAATAATATTATGT
The DNA here is from genome assembly GCA_018326385.1 of Flaveria bidentis. Classification (NCBI taxonomy): domain Eukaryota; kingdom Viridiplantae; phylum Streptophyta; class Magnoliopsida; order Asterales; family Asteraceae; genus Flaveria; species Flaveria bidentis. The sequence goes on from BJCM01268580.1 coordinate 981, forward strand.
AGTATTATTTTGTGGTGTTGGGTAGTATTTTAGGTGGTATAATTTAGTTAATTGATGTCTCTTGTGCATGACCATGCATGCATTAACCGAAAATTAAGTGTGTAGGCACACAATTTAATTGTTTTCAACCATACTTTAATTTTTGTAAGGTTGACTAATTAACTTTCTCGGGACACTAGGATTTCCCTAACTAATACTTGATTAGGTCAAATCATCATAAAAAGGCACATGTATTACCAATAAAGACAATAATAACCATAAAAATAATAATGTTAATAATAATATTGGTAATGATATTAACAATAATAATATTTGAATAGGTAATGATGCAGGTTGGTAAGGTAATAATTATGACCTAGAGGTCGGTTGTTACGTTCTCCACCGATTAGGAAATACCATCCCGAAATTTTAGCTTCGCCTAGATTCGGTACAGGTGGATTTAAAGAGGTGCGGGTAACTCTTTCTCATTTCATCTTCTCGCTCCCAAGTGAATTCAGGTCCTTGCCTAGAAATCCATCTTACCTTGACCTTGGGTATGCGACTTCGTCTCAGTTTCATTACCAGCCAATCAATGATCTCTATGGGTTCTTCCACCAAGTTCAACTTATCGGTTATCCTAACTTCAATGGTATCTCCAAGGTCTTGTCCACCACGCACTTCTTAAGATTTGAGACATGAAAGGTGTCATGTATGTTACTTAAATCCTGCGGCAGCTTTAATTTATATGCCACGAGTCCAACAATTGCTAGTATCTCGAATGGCCCAATGTATCTCAGGTTTAGTTTTCCTTTCTTTTTAAACCTCACGGTACCTTTCCATGGTGCCACTTTCAGCATTACCTTATCACCCACTTGAAACTCTAAAGGTTTTCGTCTTCTGTCAGCGTATTTATTTTGACGATCCCTGGCTTCTCTCGAACGCTCCTTAATTTTAAATATCTTATTGGTGGTTTCCAACATGATGTTGGGTCCTATTATTTGGTAGTCACCAATCTCATTCCAATTAAATGGTGATCGTCATTTCGTAAAATATAGGGCCTCACATGGAGATGCTTTTATACTTGCGTGGTAACTATTATTATAGGAAAACTCTACCAAAAAAAGATGGTTGTGCCAGTTCCTGCCAAAGTCAATCACGCAAGCTCTTAGCATATCTTCCGGGGTTTGAATAGTTCTTTTGCTCTGGCCATCAGTTTGTGGGTGGTATGGAGTGCTTAAATCTAAATGGGGTCCTAACGCTTGCTTGAGTGATCTCTAGAAATGTGAGGTGAAGTGGCTATCACGGTCGGAGATAATTGGCAAAGGTACACCATGCATGGTCACTATTTCATCAATATAGAACTAAGCCAGTTTCGTTAGGTCGTAGTCTTCCCTAATCGGCAAGAAGTGAGATAATTTGGTTAACCTGTCCACTATTACCCAAATAGTGTCATGAAATCTAAAAGTTTTGGGTAGTTTTGTGACAAAATCCATTCTAACATTATCCCACTTCCATTATGGAATTTCGGGCTGTTGCAACGTCCTTGATGGTTTCGGGTATTCAACCTTCACCATGGCACATGTCAAACACTTTCTCACATAAATGGCGATGGATTTCTTGATTCCATGCCACCAAAAAAGGGCCTTTAGATCATGGTACATCTTGTCACTTTCGGGGTGAACCCAATACCTAGACTTGTGGGCTTCATCGAGAATCACCTCTCTAATCCCCCCGTGCTTTGGTACCCACGTTCTCCCTTCACGTTTATATATATACCATTGTTGTTCAGCTCTAAACACTTCTCTATTCCTGTCAACATTTCCCCTGCTAGCTTATCTTCCTTTAGCGCTTCACCTTGTTTTCTTTAGTCTGGCAATAAGGTCGGTTTACACACACATCCTAAAGGCAATGATGCGTAAAGGTTTTTCCCTTTCTTTCCGGCTCAAGGCATCGGCCACTACATTGGCCATTCTAGGTTTATAGCGTATCTCTCATTCATAGTCATTCAGTAACTCGACCCATCTTCGTTGGCGCATGTTCAACATCTTTTAATCCAGACTATGCTACAAACTCCTATGGTCAGTGTAAATAATACACGTCGTGCCATAAAGATAATGCCTCCACATTTTGAGTGCAAACACCACGGCACCCAATTCTAGAACATGCGTTGTATAGTTCTTCTTATGATCATTTAGTAGTGTCGATGCATAAGCGATTACTTTGTTTCATTGCATTAGCACACATCCTAGTCCTTGGCGCGAAGCGTCACAATAGACCATGAAATCTTCAATTCCTTCTGGGAGAGCGAGGATAGGTGCACTACACAACTTATTCTTGAGTGTTTCAAACGCTTCATTCTGCTCTCATTCCAACAAAAAGGTTGTGTTCTTCTTTGTCAGAGTAGTCAATGGTTGCACAATGCGTGAGAAGTCTTTGATAAACCTTCTATTGTACCCGGCCAATCCGAGAAATTGTCTAATCTCGGTAGGAGTTTTAGGAATTAACCAGTCCTTAATCACCTCAATCGCAGAATGGTCAACTTCAATCTCATTGTCATTTACCACATGCCCTAAAAATTGGATCTCTCGCATCCAAAATTCACATTTGGAGAACTTGGCCTATAATTGTTCATTTTTGAGCGTATCAAGAATTAGTCTGAGGTGTTTCTCGTGCTCTTCTTTACTACGGGAGTAGATCAAGATGCCGTCAATAAACATGATCACGAACTTGTCAAGATACGAGCAATATACACGGTTCATGAGATTCAAAAATGCCGCTGGTGCGTTAGTCGGTCCAAAGGGCAAGACTAGATACTCGTATTGTGCGTATCTCATCCTGAAAAGCCATTTTGGGTATGTCTTCTTCTCTTATCTTCAGCTGATGGTATCCCGATCTTAATTCTATTTTAGAAAACTAGCTAGCTCCCTGCAATTGATTGAATAGGTCGTCAATCCTTGGGAGAGGATAACGATTCTTTATTGTCAGCTTGTTTTCCTCCCGATAATCAATACGCATCCGTAGGGTTCCATCCTTCTTCTTCACAAATAAGACCGGTACACCCCATGGAGAAACACTCGGTCGAATAAATCCCTTGTCGACTAGTTCTCGGACAGCATTAGTTCCTTAATCTCGGGAGGGGCGAGTCGAAATGGTGCCTTAGCTATTGGTGCAGCACCAGACAGTAGGTCTATCTGAAACTCAACTTGTCGGTTTGGAGGGAGTCCCGGTAGATCTTCGGGAAACACTTCTGGATATTCAGAAACTACTAGAATATCTTTAATCTTCCTCTCCTCTTTTGCTATCATTACGTAGACCTTGAAAGCTAGACGTCCCTTCTTAAGGCTCTTGGTAGCTTACAGTTGGGATATCACAGGGTATAGCGTGTCACTTCCTTCGCCACAAATCACTACTACTCTCCTGTTGCTCAATGGTATTCTAAGAAGGCCTTCCTCACAGACGATTTCGACTCTATACTTAGCCAACCAATCCATACCAACAACCACATCGAATCCTCCTAGCTTAATAGGCATTAGGTTTATCTTAAATGTGCTACCTTTTAGATTCATTGAACAGTCCTTGATGACTTCATTAGTTTCTATAATGTTACTATATGCTAATTCTACAGTAAACGGAACAGTTAGGATACATGCATTCAAGTCAATCAAAGGCATAAAAGCACTAGAGACAAAACTAGAAGTTGCTCCAATATCAATGAGTACGGTAGCAAGATGGTTATTTATAAGGAATGTACCATTGACCATATAGGGTTCCTTGCGAGCATCAGCTGGTCCCATAACAAATGCTCGTCCCTTAGGTTTGTTAGGTCTCGCACTCTCATATGCCCTGGGTCATTCGTAAAACTACCTTCCCAACATGAATATGCAATCCTTGATCAAGTGGTCGGTTCGCTTGCACCTAAAACAAGGCATTGGGTTACACTCCCCTTGATGGTGCAATTTGCACTTGTTGCAATAAGGCTTTGTGCCTACATACAACCTTTGTGCCCTTCTAGCTTGATCATCACACCTCACACCTTCACCTGCTTTCCTGCTCGAACCACTATTGTTGGCTATCGCCTTCTTGGCATCAACCCATTTTCTCTTTCTTTCTTCAGTTCTTCCCTGCTCTATCCATCCAGCCCTAATCAGTTCATTAGTCAAGCTGCTAGTGAGATCCACCGCGGATTGTAGGGTCGTAGTCCTGGAAGATCGGACCATCCCTTGAACCCTAGGATGTAACCCCAAGATAAATCAGGCTACACCTTTGGCTTCTGGTGTCACTAGATGGGGCACCAGCCTGGACATGGCTAGGAACCAGTTGATGTACTCGATGTAGTTTGGCTATTTCATCTCTAGGCCTAAGAATTCAGATTCCAGATTCTCCATCTGGTTGATCGGACAGTACTTGTTTATCATCAATTCTTTGAACTCGGCCCAACTCATACGACATGCATCATTTCTTCCTCGGGGCTAAATGATGTTTTTCCACCTTTCAAGCACTAATCCCTTTAGAGATTGGGAGGCGAATCGTACCATGTGCTCCATATTGCTCTCGATTATGTCTAGTACCACCTCGATCTCGTCCATCTAGTGATAAGTTTCTATAGCACCCTCAGTGCCATAGAAATCGTTGGGTTTGCAAGCCATAAACATCTTGTATGAGCATCTGGTCCGGATTCCATCGGTATCATCCTCGTGATCTTCCCCGTTTCCAGTGGCATTGTCCCGCTTTGTTTTGATTTTGGGCAAGGTATGGCGTTAGCGATTTGTTGCGCCATAATGTTTGAAATTATTTCGTCTCTTCCCGGGTTATGGATTACTAGTGGGGTTGGTGGTTGATTCCCTTCTCGTCCAGGCTCCTCATGGGGGCCTCTACTTGTTCCTCTCCTACCCATATGGGCTCCTCTTCTTGGTGGCATTCTAATTTCAAGAAAAGCAACTCATTTACCATCATATAATAGGCTTCGATTATCCTAACACATTGATTACCCTAAAGGTCATGCCAACAATTGCACAAATATCATAGTATATGAATAACATGACATAATTGATTGTTTCATTAAGCATGGTTGGGGAGTTACATACTCGATAACAATTTACCGTGCAAGGTTAGTATCGGATAACAATAGTTTCTAACAACCATAAGATCATCCATCATAGAGATTAAAATAGAGTATATGTCATGGTTCACAACTTGGAAGGTACCATTACCCCTATAATAAATAATAATTGTATTAGTTAATAATAGAAATTGTTTCCTTTAACTGTCTCAGAGACAGATAATCCCATTCTCGTCACCAGGCCTTCACATCCACTTCTTTTTCAACCATCCTAGCCACCCTAAGTTATTCTTTTTGTGCTCTTGCTCCAACCGTTGTACCCCATGTGAAGCCATCATGGCCTCAAACTGGGTAGATTGTGAGGTCCGAGTGGTGTGCTGAACATTCAACTCATGATGACGGACGGTCTTCCGAATCTCGTCCAGTGTACCGTCGGAGGGACCTGCTTCACTTGCCTGGCAGCTAGGCTGGGAATACCGATCACTAGCTAGTACACTAGGGCCGTCATACATGTTTTGCTTAGGTGGCATCCAGTGCTCGTCACACGGGTGGTGTCAGAGTGGATCAAATGGCTTTGGGGCTGGTATCGGTCTCCTAACTGGTGCAGGCAGAGGAGGAGGCATCCTAAAAGAAACGAAGGTCCCGACCTAACACTCTTTCGTGGGCGGGTAACAATCTGTGAACCCTTGTCCCCGATAGGAGGGAGAGGTGAGTGAGTGGGTGTGATGACATGTGGTGAGTTGGAGCGCATTCGGCTCCTTAATGGGGACATCAAAGTGGAGTCTTCTGATGGCTCTGAGTCGTTCGAAGTCGCCGATAAAAACCCAGGGTGTCCACACCTCCTGAGGTAAGCCTCGTATATTAGTCCGAGGAGTGATCCTTAAGCTGCTCTTGATCGAAGTAGTCTCATGGACTGGGTAAGCTGGTGCCTTACCTTTTCCTACAATAGTCTCAAATGACCTGTAAAATTATCATGAGCAATTTGGTTTCTCATAGCTCATTGTAGTAATAGTACAAGTAATAGTAACAGTACTTATAGAAGTGATGGTAGTAGAATCAATGATCAATAGTCTCAATAGTAGTATTAGAAATCAATAGTCTCGTCAAATGACAACAAATAAAAAAGGTTCTTTTAATAAAACTCTTAGAGCACACAAAGAAAACTTTAGAAATCATAAATTTTGAAAGAGAAGGGTCCAAACAAGACCTAAGGTCCATGCTGGAATTTATGCGTCTGGTAAATTCATGATTATGTTGATCAAGTGTAATCATCAATTTACCTAACCCGATCATCCCAACACTTTCCATAAGGGTGGTCCTAATGCATCAGGGTTGTAGCCTAGGGTCTACTATGGTATTCCCGACTTCTCTACGACATTTGGCTCTGATACCAATCTCTCACACCCCGGCCCAGGTAGGGTGGGATGTCATAGACTAGCTATACATATGGTAGCGGAAACAAACCATCATAAGAGCACAAAAGGAGAGAATATTACATGGCATTTTAAGTTTAAAATAAACCTTGGTTAGAAACGAATTTAGCCCTTAAATTAAATTGTACATCCAACATAAGGACAAAATGTATAGATTAACAAAAGTTAGAAATTGTTCAGATTGTTTTGAAAAATAGACAAGCCAATGCCATGGTAATGGGGCTAGGTCAAGGTCTTCAACAATAGCTAGAGTCCCTTCAAAAAGAAATTGTGCCAACTAAAAAGTTGGTTAATTCAAGTGCTTAAAGTTTAAAAACAAAGATTCATTAGAATCCACACTTTATTTAAAAGTCATAGTATTATCGTTATGGTGATCACAATCAACCCTGCACTCAGCCCCGACTAGCCTTTTAAAATTTTTTGTTACCGGTTCAATCCCCTTGGGGAGAACTGAGCCTCAAACCAGTGAACCGTACCTGCCGGATGGTCCACCATAGTATCTTATGAAACCTGTTATATTCCACATATGAGTTTTCAGGATCTCAGTGTGGTACCCTTCCCGTTCATCACGTAAGACACTGTGTGTGGGGGATTCCCCAAGTAAATGTACCCATATAATCAAGCGGTTCACAAAAGAATTAATGACTATGATACAAGTATCAAAATGTCTCAACATAACCACAACATATAGTATTACAACATAGCACCGCAATAGTTTAATTTAAACAGAGCATGCTTCATCCCAAAAACAATAGTAAAAAGGGAAACACTTAAACTCACCTTAAAGTTCAAGCAAAACATTCTCTTCGTGTGCCGGGAAAAATCTCAAGTCTAGCACCCGACCATTATGATTTAATTGTTAATCCACTAATTTTAGGGTTGTGAAGATGGGTTAGGTGTCTCATAAGGTTAATGTCTTAATAGCCTTTTGAATGGCTAAGTCTTTATATAAAAAGTTTCCTTTTATAGTAAGTTAGTGTTTCTTATGGAAAGAATACACAATCTACCATGTTAAATCACCAATGTAATTTAGTTTGAGTATTTTAAGTGATTCTTAGTTCAAGGGGTCAGTTTATTGAAGTTAGCAAAATTTACAATTTAGTCCTCCAAGTTTTCAAAATTTACAATATCTACCCCATAGTTTGATTTCTTGCATTTAATGAACTTAATGGCCAAAAAATAATTTCTTAAGGTTAGGTAACTGATTTTGAGTAGGTTCATACCAAAGTTTCAGAGTTCAGTTCCGGGTTATATATTTTTATGTCTTTCGTTACCGGTTACGCTAAAACCGAAAGTTTTTTACGGTTAAGTGTTGATTTCTATATTATTAGTCTTAGATTAATTAAATATTACTTTAATGAATTTTTATAAGATTTTAATATGTTAAAAGTGTATTACAAGCTACTTTTAGGTGAAAGTCTACATTTTAAGTTTTACCCGTTAAAACGCGTTTTTACCTGAAATTGATAGTTTAAAAAGCTCGTTTGACCAATTTTTTCAAAACCTTTAGATCTTATAGCACTTAACTTACTGAAATAACTGGGTTTCCATGGATTTTGGTTTTATACCATTATTTCTAAGATTATTTTCCAAACGTTACCCGGTTAAAACCCGCTTTTAACTAAAAATTACATTTAACTCATACTTTGACCATTTATTCAACAAATATGACCCAAATACTTTTTAACCCTTTTATATCCTGGAATAATTTTTCAGATGGTTTAAATCCATTTTTCTTGTTTTTAAGTCGTTTTACCATTTTTCGGGTCCCCGAATATGTCTAAATTGCTTATAAGTCTATGACATTAAAATTTTCAGTCATTAACATCTCATCATACACCCAAAATCATCCAAAAACTACTGAAATATCATGTCAATCTCATGGGTTCAACAAACAAACTATGAACAAGATGGAAACTTAGAGACTACACCCTTTTCATCCATTACAATTGTGTAAAACATTATAACTTGTGATTAAACCTTACCCAAAGCTTTTTTAACTTTAGAAACAGGTTATAAGAAGGTTAGAAAGCTTATTTTTAGCAGGTTAGATGCTTAGTTCTGGAGGGTTACAAGATGTGCAAGATGGATGGTGTAATAACACCCAAAAAGAGGGTTTTCTTGGTGTAAACCAAGTTACACCTATAGATCGACACCTCTTACAAGTGAGATACCTTCAAGAACGTTAAAACTCTTCAAGAACAAGGTTGTAGAAGCAAGTTTCTGTTAGGTATGAAAATGGTAAGTCTTTGAATGAAAAATGAAGACAAACACATGAAATGACCAAAACAGGGTGACATGAAACTTACACGGTTTGGAGTGTGTAGCTAGTCAAGAATGGCCTGGAAACCCTTGGACAAGGCTGGAGAATCTCGAACAAGGTTGGAGAAGGTCAAACTCGTAGGAACCATGCAACTAAAAGCACACAAAACTTCACCTTTGCGGTTTTTGAGCTAGTTCCATAGTGTTTTGTCGTGTTTCTTCGAATGTGGCTGAGATTAGAGGGAAAACCGTTAGTGTGTGTGTGTTTTTTGGACATAATCCGAAAATGAGAGGGGAGAGTGCGAGAAATGAGGGTGTGGGTGGTATTGCATGAATGGGGAGTGGTGGAAGTGGTGGTGGTGTAGAATGGTGTTAAGTGGTGGAGAGTGGGGCGGGCGAATTTGGCCTCTTATGAAGGGGTTTTAATTTTAATTTAATGTTGGGTTTGTTGGACCATTATCAAGATAGTTTAACTATTTAAACTTGAAAAACGCAGGGGAATAATACCTTAATCTTATCATTTGTAATCTGAAAATTAAGGCTCATATCATAACTGCAACAAACCCAAGAACATAAGGATCATTTATATGTGAATGGACTAGCTATCAACAAGAAATAACAACCAAAATAAGACATACAAACACCTTTGTAGAGCTGCTGAAAAACGTGATGTAGGAGGAAGAAAATGATGTTGTTGAACAGCCAAAACCCCAAGGAAAGGTGTCCTCAAGCTTCCATACCCACAAGCATCAAGCAAATACCACTCTTGTTAGGATTTGTACACCAAAAGCTCAGAGAACAAGCTGCTGGAACACTTTCCAGCCAAGAATCCCTTTAAGAAAAGGAGAGAATATGTTCTTTTGGTTCTTGCATGTGTGAGAGAGAGTAGAAGGTTGAGTGTTGGACTAAAATTGATTGTGTGGTGTTTCAAGAAACAAAAAGCACATCCCCCATAAGGGGCGGCCGAAAATTTCTACTAAAAGGGGTTTTCACCCCAAAACATAAACACCCTTTTTTACAATATTAACTAGTCACTAATTGAGTTAAATAATTAATCTTTTAATTGTATAACTCATACACTCCTTTAATATTTGATGTTATTTAACTAATTAAATAACATTACAAACAATACCTATGATTAAAATATCCCTACACATTGTTCAATCTGGTGTATTTATTTAATTGCATGATCATATCATCAAGTAAATAATAATTGGAGTTTGCTAAGCTTGTTATTGGGTATGACCCAACTTGGATCATAACGTATTAACCACATCAATGTTCTATGTGTCTTGGGCATAAAGAATCCAACAATGTCCCACTTGCACAAGATTCATAGAAGATTGATGCAAGCAGTAAATACTGCCTAACAATGGTTTACTACCCTTCAAGTATCCAACTTGAAATGATTTAGGTGAATCAATCATTTATCCATTTGTTACAGATTTCATGTTAAATCCAAGGACATAGAATGATCATTCCTTGTTGATTTAACTTAATCAGGCCTTAGACATCTTGCTCTCAACGAATAAGAGGAACAATTTCCATCTTGACTACATACGTTTTTCACAATCACCTCGTGTCACACCTGAACATAGCCTTATGTACTGCCCATTATTTCAGAGCAGTGAAGAACT
>BJCM01268581.1:0-20255 GCA_018326385.1 Flaveria bidentis
AAAGGTTCAAGATAGAAAACTCTAAGAAAGGTATGGTACCTATTCAAAGAGAGACAATATTGAGTACATCTCAATGTCCAAGCTCAAAGGATGAGCAAGATCGAATGAAGGACATCCCATATGCATCTGCTATAGGATCCATCATGTATGCGATGATATGCACTAGACCGGATGTGTCATGTGCGTTAAGCATGACACGTAGATATCAGCAGAATCCGGGTAATAGCCATTGGATGGCTGGTAAAAGTATATTAAAATACCTTAGGAGGACTAATGATATGTTTCTAATATACGGATCTGATGATGAGGAACTCGTTGTAAAGGGTTACACGGATGCGAGTTTCCAAACTGATCGAAATGATTCTCGATCACAATCGGGGTATGTCTTCATTATGAATGAAGGGGCAGTGTCATGTAAGAGTTCAAAATAAGACATGGTAGCATTGTCCACTACAGAATCCGAATACATAGCCGCCTCATTAGCAGCTCAGGAAGCTGCATGGATAAAGAAATTTATCGCTGATCTAGGGGTGGTGTCTACCATTCAAGACCCCCTAGAAAGCTTTTGTGATAACGAGGGTGCGATTGCACAAATCAAGGAACCCCGTGTACATCAAAAGACTAGACACATTGAGCGGAGATTCAACTACATAAGGGATGAAGTTGAAAAGGGAAAGATATGTATTCGTAAAGTTCATGCCGATCAAAAGATTGAGGATCCACTCATGAAGCTCCTTGAAAGGGCAAAGCATGAAAGTCATACTTGTGCCTTAGAACTTCGATATTCTAGTGATTGGAATTTATCAGTTAAGTATTTAAAAGTTTGGAACAATTGTAATATTTAACTCTTTCATATATTTTTGATATTCGTAGTTATGTTCTTTTTAGCATGTATACATCCATGAATATGTTTATTATTCTAAATGTCCGTAGTCAGTCATGTTTGTGGGAACAAATATGAACGTAAGACTGTTATGGACATGGATTGGTGGATATTCACAAGGCATGAATACTTGAAGGGGATGATGTTATTGAATGGCTTTTAGTCATGCGTATTAAGGGTAGTAAACCGTTATTAGGTGGTATTTACTGCTTACATCAATCTTCTATGAATCTTGTGCAAGTGGGAGATTGTTGGATTCTTTATGCCCAAGACACATAGAACATTGATGTGGTTAGTACGTTATGATCCAAGTCGGGTCATACCCAATAACAAGCTTAGCAAACACTAATTAATATTTAATTTAGGATATGATCATGCAATTAAATAATTACACCAATTTAGAAAAGTGGGTTTTCTAAATAAATTGTATATGAGATGGAACAAATTATAAGGATATTTTGTTCATGGGTATTATTTGTAATGTTATTTAAATTGGTTAAATAACATCAAGTAATAAAAGTGGGTATGAGTTATATAATTAAAAGGTTAATTACATAACTTATTTAGTGACTAATTAGAATAAAAGTGGTAGATAAAATTGGGGGGGGGGACCCCAATTTAAACCCTATTTTCACCCCCCCCTTTATGGGGTTGGTTCCTTGGTTGTCTTGAGAAGACCACTTTTTACTAGTCCACACTCAACCCTCTCTTTCTCTCTCACACATGCAAAAAGACCACAAGAACAAACTCTCCCTTTTGAAGATAGAGTTCACGGCTAAAAGTTGATTTTCAGCAGCTTCTTTGGTCATTTTGGTGTACAAATCCTAGCAACAAAGGTCTTTGCTTGATTCTTGTGGGTATGAAACCTTGAGGACACCTTTCCTTGGTGTTTTGGTTGTTCAAGAACATCATCACCTTCCTCTAATCTCACATTTTTGGCAGCTCCTGAAAGGTAGTTTCATGGATGTTGTTTTGGTTTTTTTTCATTCTTGATAGCTAGTCCATTCACATATATTTGATCCTATGTTCTTGGGTTTGTTGATGTTACATAATATGCCTTAATTTTCAGTTTACAAAACATAATATTAAGGTTTTATTCCGCTGCGTATTTATGTTTAAATGGTTAAACAACTTTGATAATGTGTCTAACAAACCCAATAGATTCTTGGTAAAAATATCACCGGGTCAAGATAAATGTTCACTCCTTAGACCCGCGAGCATTGTATTCCCATCCTGCGTCATTTTTTCAGGCACTCTTTGGTCTACACACTATGTCCCTTTATACCCATAACCTTTTAGATAGATGATATATATAATGCACCTAGTAACTATGAAACTAAAGGTCCTTTAGCATTGAGATTAATAACACAGTGAAAGCTAGGTCCTATTTGTTTTTAAAATAACACAAATAATATGTTAATCAACCTTTTAGAAACAATACATGTCTAAAAGATTGGATTGGAGTAAAGCTTGACATCCATTGTACACTCCATTAGTGATTGATATACCAGATCTATTACACTATGTATTTTTCACGTTGGTCGGTAGCTATAATGTCACTGTACCAACAGCAAAGCATAATGTACAATCCTCATAAGCACAACCATGAAAATACAAGTGATAAAGTTAGAAGTACAAGTCTGTGATGCAACAATTGAGATTATATGGTGGATGGCCAGATCGTGAAACCCACCGCTGTCAGACCTCACCCTCCGTGTCGCTTTCTTCGTTTAACTCTGATCTATTTTCAGCAGCCAACATCCCTTCTCAGGTGTAGATACATGTGTACCTAGTTTAAGAGCTAAATGTAAAATGTCTTTCATGTCTTACGTATATGTAATTGAATGGGTATGAATGAAATGAAATGTGTGGTGGATGCTTATAATGTTTAATAATTGTTTATTGTGTGATAACACATATTGAACTAACTATATAGGTTTGTGGTTGTTATACATAATTCTTAGTCAATAATGATTGGAAAACATGTTCAAACTTAATTATGTGAAGTTCTTATGCGAATGGACCATGAGTATGGACCATACGCATGAATACTTCATGCTAATGGACCAGTCACACAACTGAACCAGGAGATTAGATCAGTCGCACGATTGTGACATAAGATTGACTCAGTCGCACGACTGAACATTCAGTCATGTAGATGGATCAACCGCATGCTTCAGTCGTACGAATGGAAAACCCTAACCTATAAATACCACTTAATTCGTGGAAAAATGGAACAATTCAAATACCTACGCACATAATCGTACCCTAGCCGTCTAGAGACTCAAGAATACCTGTTCCAAGTTCATAGATCACAGTTGATCGTGCTCTAATCATTCATAATGTTTCTTTAATCATTAGATTGATCTTAACTGTGTTCTCCCTGATTGAATCGCCAATCAAATAGGATTCTGCACTATTTGAGTTGGTATACGCGCAGAATTAGTTAGTACTCCATACCTAAACGGTCCTAACAAGTGATATTAGAGCTTTGGCTAGTGATTCAATCGCTTGTTGTGTAAAGCTCATGTTTTTCATTCAAAAACACCATCTTTTTGGTAAAAAAACAGTGCTTTCAGTGTCTCTAGATCAAAAAGTTCATGTTTTTGGACTCACGGCAGATTAGGGTTTGTGAAAAATGGTATTTTGGTGTCAAAGTACGAAAAATCTTCAAATTTTCAAATCCAGCAGCCTCAGTCTCACGATTGGCTCAATCACACGACTGAACTCAATCATACCTCCCATACGCACGATTGAACTCAGTCGCTCATCCTTTCGTACGACTGAATACCTCATTCGCATAGTCCAACCGCATCGTCTCAATCGCACGATTGACTCATCTGCATTGACTCAATCGCACGATTGATTCATCTGCATTAGTCCATCCGCACGATTGACCCAATCGCATCTCTCCATTCGCACCAGTGAAATATTTGTGTTCAAACTCTCTAAGTATAAAGCAAAGGAAGATCAGTACTCAGTTTTTATTGCAGGTAGGGACTCGTGTATCCAGAACTTGTTACTTCTGGAAAATGAGATTGGGAATCACAATAAGCCGCCTAAGTTTATCATGTTAGACGATTATCCACAATGGAAGCAAAGGTTTGAAATTTACCTAAATGGTGTTGATCCCAATCTGTGGGAATCAATCAAGATTGGTTATAGTATGTCGGTTGGTGCAGATGGCATCAAACTCACTCTAGGTGGCATAACTGATAGCCAGAAGGTAAAGTATAATGCTGAGAAGAAGGTATATGCCCTGTTAACTCAGTTGATACCTAAGGATATATTCCATCATTTTTATGAGAATAAATATGCAAAGAAATTATGGGAGGCTCTGGAAAAATGATATGACGGGAATGCATCGTTAAAATCCTTAAAGGCTAAGGCTTTGAAAAAGGAGTTCGATAACTTCTCATCGATGGGAAAGGAGAGCTTGGATGATGTCATAGACCGATTCTACCATTTAATTAGTGAGTTGCACACTCATGAGGTTACAACATCGATGGAAGATAAGGTATCAAGCTTTGCCGATGGTCTGCCAGAGAAGTGGGACTCATTTGTGTCTAATTTGAGACAGAATAATTTACTGGCTAAATTAGACATAAATGACTTCATCCTAAAACTGAGGGAGGAGGAACTAAGGATGAAGTACAGGTCTTAGAAAGGGTCTTACGATCAAAACCCGTCTTTTTATAACTCAACTTCCACCTCAAAAAGCTCAAGAGCACCACTCCAGACTGCATTTATGTCAAGTTCAGGGGCCCCCCCGAAAGCCTCTACTTCAGGATCTGAAACATCAGGGTCATCTAGCACCAAATATATAGTACCTGAATCAAATGCTACGAAGTTGAAGACCGAGAATCTCGGGAACATCACCGTGGAGATTGCAAAGGAGCATATGGACCTCTTAGCTGCGGTTGTTCATTCTTATGATGGTCTTGTTGCTGGAAAGATCGGAAATTGCTACCTGGCTGATAAGGATTATGAGCAGGTGGACGAGAATAAATTGGAAAGAATGGACATCATGTGGGCATTAGCAAGTTCTGTTCGAAGAGTCAAGAAGTTTGTGAAGAAGACCAGACAGAACTTGATAGCTATAAAGGATACAACCTTTGGTTTCGACAAAACCAAAGTTACATGTTTCAACTGTGGAGAAAAGGGGCACTTCAAACGTGAGTGTGTGAAGCTCAAGAAGACAGGTAACGGTAATGCTTTCTCATTATTCAACTGTAAAGACAAACCCACAAGTGAAGTTGCATCATTAAGCAAAGATCCTAAGGCTTTGACCGCACAAGATGACGAAGGTCAAGATTGGACCTTTCGTTTGTTTTCCCGGGTGATTCCAACATCACAAATGTTGAAGTTTTGGATGATGACACTGTGAGTGAAGGTGATATAGCAGTTGAACTAGTAATGTCAGATCATGAAGATACTGCTAATGTGGTTACTCACCTAAATGAAGAGGATCTCAGAACTACAGGTTCAGAATCTCCAGCATTTGAGAAGTCAAACTCTGCACTGATGGCTGATTCAACCAAGTCTTCACAGGTAAGTACCACAGACCAACTCTTTGAAAATCATACTTGTAATGAATGTAATAAATTTAGAGACAACATAGATTCAAAAATTTCTAGGTTATTAGATCACAATGATAGCTTAGTAAATGACTTACAACTGTGCACAAAGGCTAACCGGATTTTAAAACAAAATGAGCACAGTTATAAAGAGAAAATAGAGCTTTTAAATAAATAATTAAGGGAAACCGAAGTTGTTGCATTTAACCAAGAAAATGACATAAATTTCTATTTAAACTCCCTAGAAGAAACTAAAAAAGAAAAAGCAGTTTTGGAAGTAGAAGTAAATTCATTAAGACAAAAACTGCACAGTTGGACCAGTTCTTCTCACATAGTCCAGCACTTAGTGAAAGAACGCAACAACGAGGAGGGTTTGGGTTACAAAGTGGTTCCACCATCACATGAGACCTTGTTGAATGCTAAATTTAGACCAATAAATAACAATCCAATCAAGGATCATGTGGTGTCCACTCCTGTAGTTAGTGATCCAGATTCCACGAGTAAATTGGTGGAATCTACCACTAAACAGCAGGAGGCCACTTTAAAATCTAAAGGTAAGATGCCAATTGTTAATTTGGATGAAAAATTTGAGAAGGTTAAAGTAAAGTTAGATTCAAACATGTCTAATTCTAAAACCAAAAAGACCAAACAAGTTAATCGACCACGTGCACCATGTCTTAGTCCAAATCAACAAAAGGGTAAAGATGTTCGAAATATTCAAACAATGAATTTTGTTAAAGAAGTTAAAACATCTAAACAAGAAGTGTCCAAACCCAAACAGACTAAAGTCACACATGTGCCACACACCTCCCCACAGAAACAGTTCCACCAACGTATAGAAAGTAGATCATGCTACAACTATGGAAAGTATGGACACATCGCTTCTCATTGTAATTACTATCAGACACCAAGGAAGAAAGTTGAACTTCATGAAACTAAACCAAGTTCTTCTAAAAGGAGTTCTATTACTCCAAAAAAAGAACTAGTGAACATAAAGTTCAAACCATCAGCTAGTCGTCTGTGTATCACAAACAGGCCTTACACAAAACTGGCTTATGGAATGAAAAATCAAGTCAAATGTATGATAATAAAAACAATAAGAAGATTGATCTACCCTTACCCTCAAATGGATAGTGGGTAGAATTTATGATGTGTGATGCCTCTCGGTCACCCAAGCTAGTTAAGGCTTGGGTCCCTAACCTAAACTAATCATTTCCTTTAAATGTGCAGGCTGTCCGCTAGTGCTTCTACAAATACCTGGATTATTGATAGCGGGGCATCAAGGCACATGATTGGGAACTTGTCTCTCTTGTCAAATGTCAAACAAATTAAAGGAGGACATGTTTCGTTTGCTGGAAATAAAGGAGGTTACATCATAGCTCAAGGGGAAGTGGGAAACCAGAAAGTGAAGTTTGATAAGGTAAACTATGTTTAACAACTTCAAAATAACTTACTTTCTGTATCCCAAATCTGTGATAAAGGCTTTAAGGTAGTATTTGACAACAAAAAGTGCTATGTGTTGAAGAAGGATTATGTAATCCCGGAGGATCAAGTCTTAATGTCAGCTTCAAGATATAACGATCTATATGTCTTGGATATATCAAAGGCCTCCACAACTGATAATCAAGTACAATGCTTTTTGTAAAAGACAACAGAGAAAGACTCCATCTCGTGGCATAGGAGAATGGGACACATAAATCCCCGGAAGATGAATCACTTGATCCAGAATGATCTAGTGCGTGGAGTAAACGTTAAGAACTTCCAATTACCGGATTTATGTGTCGCTTGTAAGAAAGGATAACAGACCAAGAAGGCTCACAAGGCTAAGAAAGTTAATTCCATTGAGTTGCCTCTTGAGCTTCTTCACATGGACCTGTTTGGTCCAGTCAGTACGAGGAGCATTGCTGGCGACTTTTACTCCTATGTAGTTACAGATGATTACTCAAGATTCTTTTGGGTGATGTTTCTGAAATCCAAATCAGAGACATTTGAATCATTACAAGAGCTGGTAACTACATTGGAGTCACTCTACAAGCTAAAGGTACGACAAGTTCGCTCAGACAACGGTTCCAAGTTCAAGAACCAATGGATGGAGGCATTCTACAAACAAAAAGGAATTGTGCACCAGTTCATATCTGCCTACACTCCTCAAATGAAAGGAGTTGCTAAGAGAAAGAATCGTAGCTTGATAGAGACAGCCCGGACGATGCTAGCAGACTTGAAAATGCCCATTCAATTCTGGAATGAGGTAGTTGCCAATACATGTTACACCCTAAATCGAGTCCTGGTGGTCAAGCATCATGGTAAAACATGTTAATAGTTCCTTCAACGACGTAAACCTAATCTAGAGTACCTCGAACCGTTTGGAGCACCATGTACTCTTCTAAAGAAAACTCAGTCAGGGAAGTTCAGCGAGAAGACTGAAGAAGGAATTTTTCTAGGATACAACATACCGAATAAGAGAGTTTACAACAACTCAACGGGTCAAGTAGAAGTGTGGTGCAATGTCGACGTTCAGAGATACACCACCCCCTGCTGGCAAAGGACCTGCATTCTTTTTTGATTATGATTGATTCTTTAAGTCCTTCAACATCCTTCTCTCCCCTCCTGAAGATGAGTTAGCAACCAAAATAATGTATGATGTCTTAAACACACCATCACAAGACTCAACAACATTAGGTTCACAAGGTGAGTCTTCCAGTCATTCAGGGGGAGCACTGGAAGTAAGTGACTCTTCCTCTGATGATGAAGATGTGGAGAACGATCAGGTGGATCATGAGGAACAGGTTCCTAATACTGTAAGTACACAAGCATCTGATGTTGATGCCTCTGACACTTCATAACCTCACACTCTCACTGCCTCAGATACTGAACAGGGGGTTCATAACTTGGATAATAAGGTAGTTGTTCCCACTCTCCTGGATCACACTTAAATGTTTATTGTCCTTTAGACAATGTCATTGGGGATGTAAGATTAGGAGTTCAGACAAGAAAACAACTATACTCAGCTGATTATGCCTCGGTAATAGAAAAGGGGTATCTTCATGATGGTGCGTATTGATGTTTTGTATCTCAATTTGAGCCAAAATATGTCAATGAAGCCCTAAACGACAAGGCATGGGTGAGTTCCATGCAAGAAGAACTTCTTCAATTCAAGAAGTTAGGTGTATGGACACTGGTGGATAGACCTAAAGGTGTTAAGGTCATTGGCACCAAATGGGTCTTGAAATGCAAGAAAGATGACTAAGGGGTCATAATCAGAAAAAAAGGCTCGACTTGAAGTTCAAGGATTTCGACAAGTTGAGGGGATTGATTACAATGAAGTCTTTGCACCTGTGGCGAGAATGAAAGCAATCCGTGTCTTCCTAGCCTATGCCTTTTGCCATGAAGATTAAAGTTTATCAACTGGATGTAAAGAGTGCATTTCTTCATGGTGAAATCCGGGAGACAGTGTATGTCAGTCAACTCGAAGGATTTGAGGATCCGTATCATCGAGACAAAGTTTACAAACTAGACAAGGCTCTCTATGGGCTCCACCAAGCCCCAAGAGTATGGTATGAAAAACTCTCAACTCATCTTGTGAAACACGGCTTTCTCAAAAGAGTAATTGATTGTACACTGTTCATCAAAGAAAAGGATGGTGACTTACTGCTTGTTCAAATTTATGTTGATGACATAATCTTCGGTTCCAAGAACGAAGAACTATGTAAAGAATTTGAAGCAATAATGAAAGCTGAATTTGAGATGAGTGCCACGGGAGAGATGAAGTTCTTTCTCGGGTTACAGGTGGATCAGACACCAAAGGGCATATTTCTACATCAGACCAAGTATGTAGTTGATATCCTAAGTCGGTTTGATATAGAGAATGCTTCGGCAGCTGGGACTCCACTTGCTACAAATCACGACGTAGCACCTGACGAAAATGGTGATCTGGTGGATGCCACCATGTATCGAGGCATGATCGGATATCTCCTATACCTCACTGCCTCACGCCCTGATATCATGTATGTGACATGCCTTTGCTCCATATATAAGGCAAAACCGAAAGTCAACCATCTCATAGGCATCAAAAGGATATTTCGTTATCTGAAGGGTACTCCAACACTTGGTTGTGGTATCCTCATGACGATAACTTTGAGCTTACAGTGTACAGTGACTCGGATTATGGCGGCTGCAAAATGATCTATAAGTCAACATCAGCAGGATGTCAATTCTTTGGGAGAAGATTAGTCATGTGGTAGTGTAAGAAGCAGACATCAGTTGCTCTGTCAACTTGTGAAGCTGAATACGTTACTGCTGCAAGCTGCTGTTCTCAAATCATCTGGATTCAATAGCAAATACGGGACTGCGGTTTGAAATTCTCTAACACTCCTATATTTGTTGATAATTCTGCTGCTATAGCCGTAACTAAAAATCCGGTCCAACATCCTAAGACCAAACAAATCGGAATTAAATAT
Source organism: Flaveria bidentis (assembly GCA_018326385.1). NCBI lineage: Eukaryota > Viridiplantae > Streptophyta > Magnoliopsida > Asterales > Asteraceae > Flaveria > Flaveria bidentis. The sequence goes on from BJCM01268581.1 coordinate 9,918, forward strand.
CACTTTATACGTGATTGTTTTGATAGGAATTTAATCAATGTTGTTAAAATTAATACAGACTTTTAACGTGCTAACCTCTACACAAAATCTTTTGATAAACCAAGTTTTTTAAATCTGCTAGAGGTCAACGGGGTGAAAAAGAAAAGTGAAGTGATTCCAGATGATGACAGTACATAGTCCGATGAGTAGACTTATTTTTTATTTTATTTTCTTTTATGTTATTTCTTCGCCTATTAAAATTCTAAACGCAAAACATTTTCGTTTTTAGAATTTTAGGGTGAGAATAGGTTAAATTAGTATTAAATTAGTTGTCTTAATTTCAGTACTTAAATAAAATGAGGGAGGAGGACAGTCTAGCTAATAGAAATGAGATCGTATCTGTGATACTGATTCAGTGCTTATGGAAAATGATAGTATACAGGAACAAAGAGTTTGGGACTTTAAAAGAATGTAATTGATTAAGATGCAAAATTCGAAGTACTAGTCTGAGAAATCTAAGCAATATAAAAGGAAAAATGATAGTAAAACTAGCTGCTACTAAGGTAACACGGAGAAAGTAGACATAGAGGTTGCTAGACCACTACATGATGTGTTGGTAGATTCAACACAATAGATGATTAGACCTAATTGGTGATTTCAAGTTCAAACTAAGTTGTTCAACAAGTAGTGGGTTATCAACTTATCACTGGTTAACAAAATCAATGAAGTTCCAATAAGGGGTGACGAGCAAAATAAACGCCACAAATGTGTGTGGATGACCATAAAAATGAACAAAGCACATGAAAAATGCAAAAAGCAATCAAGCTAATAACCTATGTTGTTGGTGCGATCTGTTCAAAAAGAATATAATTGCTCAAACAAGAAGATATGTTGTGTGTCTCTCTACTGTGCGGTGGCACTAACCTGAGGATAAGCATAACCTAAATATTCTAGAATTCATTGTTGTTTGCGCCTCTCTGCTGTGCGGTGGCACTGACCTGAGGCTTAGCATCTCTTTGAAAGCTCTAGAATTGTTTCTTCTTGTATAATACCCGTAGACCGCTCAAAAATCTCTTGAGGAACGTTGATTACCATATAAGCGTGGGATCCACAAATGCTTGTTGAAATAATTAAACCTTAAACGATCACCAATGTGTGTCAAACATCTGTGTATGGATTTAACAGGACAAGTATACTGACAATCATCGTGAGCTGCAACTCTTGAAAGTCAAAATCACTGTGTGCATCTTGTAGCTCTACTATGATTTCATAAACTTGCTAATGACTCTCGATGAAAACAAGAATCTAGCATCAAAAGACTTTGGTAAAATGTCCCAAATGATTTGATAAAATTGTATGATTCCATAATGAATCGTTCCAGTTATGATCAAAGTAATTTGACGCTATATTGTTCAGGAAGAAAAATCTAGTAGATACTTATCTTAGGATTTCAACCTCACACTAAAATACAAAAATATGTTTTTTGCTTTGTTTCATTTCTAGTTGTTTAATTTAGTTAATTTCATTTAATTTAGTAGTTAAAAGTCGGACTACGCATCGAAAGTCAATCAGGGATTCACTCACTAAAAAGGTCACGTCTGAGGTGACCAATGAGGTTTTCAAATGTATAAGGGTCACGTCTAAGATGACAAAGTTTTTGTTGTTAAAAAGATCACGTCTGAGGTGATCAACAGTTTTCTAAGTTAAAATGGTCATGTCTGAGATGATTAATGGTCAAAATGTCTTATCAATAAGTATAAGGGCTAAGTGTATGAATGATCATAAGGTCAAACTCATAAGTATGATCCATTCGCACAACTGGACCATGAATATGGACCAGTCGTAGGATTGGACCATACTTATAAGCCTAATCGCACAACTAAACCACACGTATGGACCAGACGTGGGATTGGACCATACGCATGGGTCAATCCATACGTTTGGATCATCAAAATGAACCAATCGCACGAATGGAGGTGACCAAATAAGACAGTCGCACGACATAAACCTAGTCGCACGATTGAAGGTGACCGACTGTGCCAGTCGCAAGACTGAGCTTCAATCGCACGAATCAAGAGTGCGAATAGGTTTAGTCGCACGACTAGATGAAACCCTAGTATAAATAGAGGGGGAGTCGGTTGAATCACTCATCACCCCCAAATCGCCCCTAAATCGCACGATTGTACCGTTACACTACCAAAATATTGATTGAGTGTTATAGACTGATTACTGTTGCTTCTAACGATCTCTCTGGATTATACAGGTAACGTGCGGCGTTATCCACTAAAAGGCTCTTCAAATCGTGCCCTAATTCGACGCAATTTGAGCCCTAATAAGAAACGACACTTAGTTCACAAAATAAACCGTTAAAACTAAGTAAATTGCTAACTTAAATGTGTTAGATGTTAATTGGAACGATTGCGAGTCTAATGAGCCAAACCACAACGACTAACTTCAAGTTTTGCTCACGATTTGAATTTGAATAGAAACACGGACTGTCATGCGAATGGACTTACTCATGAACTTCAATCGCACGACTGAGCTGTGCAAATGGCACAATCGCACAATTATACCATGATTTTGAGTTCAGTCGCACGACTGTGTCAATCGCATGGGACAACATACGACTAAGCCCACTCGCTTACTCAATCGCACGAATGAGGTCAATTGCACGACTAAGGCTCAATCGCACTATCCATTCGCACGACAGAACAGAAGGATTCAAGTCCAATAAATTCAATTGTCATTCAGTTACACACACTCTAATGTTTATCTATCTTGTGTTACAGCAGCATGGCTAGCCGGTGGACAATAAGCACAAAGCACAAAATATGTGTTCATCTAGACATGACACCCCGGAACGCATCTGAGTTCGCGGGCATTATTTCATTTCTACGGAGATCGAGGATCTTTAGAGCTATCTCCACTTCGTGCACCCCATACAGATCGATACAAAATGCTTCTGGGAAAGCGCTGTTGTAGATAGGTCCTCAAAGCCTCACCACATTAGGAGTAACATCTTGGGTCAGGACATTGAGATCAGTGAGGAGGATCTAAGGATAGACTTGGAGTTGGGAGATGATGGGGATTGCCCTACCAGACTGCACTCGTTGACATTCGAGGATGTTTTCTTCAGGGTAAGTACTCGGGGGATATCAACGCAGGTGTGCTCAACAAGAGCAACCTATGTCCCCAGTTCAAATACTTAGCCCATGTGCTGCTAAAGTGTATAGCCTCGAGGAAGGGCGGATTTGATGAGTTATCAGACTAGATCCAGAACGCCTATGTAGCTCTTGTGTTGAACCACCCATCAGCTTTTTGAGGATGATCTTCACCTACTTGGTGGAGAACATAGAAGCCAAAGTCAAGGAAGGCTTCTGCATGTACCCACGATTCATACAAATGATCATCGACTAGAAGCTTCCTTTGCTGCCCAAGGAGAGAGAGGATGCAGTTACACTAGAGGTGATGGATGATACCACCCTAGGGCGGATGAAGGTATACAGAGGAAAACAGGTGAAGCCCCCTGTAAGGAGGTTGTTTGGGCTTTTGGCCCGAGAGGACTACGTGGTGACAACTCAGAGGAAGTGGCGTCATGATGATAGTGACTCAGATTTTGAGCCGATTGTGCTCCCATCCGACGATTCTGATGATGATGATAGTGTTGATGGTGGAGATACTGGCCCCACCCAATCTAGGGCCACTACCACAGATGCTACATCTCCATCATCCACCCATAGAGGAGCTGATATGGCAGGATTTCTTCACGACTTCCATTATGATGAGGAGGAGGAGTCTGATGAGGAACCATTAGTTCGGACGGTGGGCAGCAAGGTGGTTGCCACCTAGCAAGGAATTAGGGCGGTAGGTGGACGCCAGGGTGAGTCTGGGGAGGCTAATACTGATCCATCTTTCACCCCAGACCAGCCCAACGGCCAAGGGGGAGAATCCTCCTCGAAGGGATCAAGGAAAAAGAGAATGGCTCAGCCGCACGAGATGAAGATTAAGAGACGGAGATTCACTTTGATCACCACCTTACCACCACCACCACCATAGCTACCACCACCACTACCACACTGTCCACCACTACTACCACACCACCTATCATTACTACCACTACCACACCCTCCACTACTACAGCCATACCCCCACCAGTTATACCTATACCACCACTCATCTTTACCACAGCTAGTAACACTACCACCATCCATCGAGCCGGGACTTCATCTCAGGTCCCACTGAGCTTTGGATCCTCTCTACCCTCCGTTGGGTTAGAGGAGAAGTTGGCCAATCTAAACTGGCTTGTGCTTAAGCTGCTTGCTACTGATGAGCAGGGAGCTACACAGCTAAACCAACTGATGGAGCTCAATGTTGCTCAGGCTCAGCAGATAGCAACTCAGAGTCAGGAGATTGCTAAGCTTTGTGAGCAGCATACTTCTTTAGTATAGAGGATAGAGGATCTTGAGGTGAAGAACAAGAAGTTGATGCTACGACTAAAAGGCTCCAAAGATGAGCCCCTCAAGATTAGAGAAGGAGATGATGATGATGATAATGATAATGAAGAGGATGACGATAGTGATGATGATGAAGCTAGTGAAGATGAAGGGACAAGGGGAAGGCAAAATGATGATGATGATGAAGAAGGAGATACAGCTGCATCTACCATAGCTCAAGGTCAAGAGAGACGTACAAAGAGCAATCAAGACCAAGGAACTTCATCTTCTACCCCATCTGCTGAGAAGCCAGCCATACAAGACAAAAGTAATGCTTAGAAGTTTAGGTACTTATGAAAGCTTTGTACTTGAATCTTGTATTAATATTATGTAATTAAGGTTTATATATCTTTATTAAATGTTTGAATGTCTTGATTAATTACTAACAATTGATGTGTTACATGTTTAAATCAAGCAGATCAAACATCTCAGTAAGATGAGTATGATATTGCTCCCCTTCAGCAAATCAAGTCTCAACTTACAATGATTCTTAATTCGCAAGGGATAGTCAGAAGGTCTGTAAGCTAAACTCCTGAAAAAGGAGAAATCATTCATGACCTTACTAATGAGCAACTTGATCGTGTTCTAATCATTCGTAACGTTTCATTAATCATTAGATTGATTTGAATTGTGTTCTCCCTGATTGGATCGCCAATCAAATAGGATTCCGCACTATTTGAGTTGGTATACACGCAGAATCAGTTAGTACTCCGTACGTAAATGGTCCTAACAATCTCATAAGGGGCATGCCAATGCTAGCATGATAACTGTTGTTATATGAGAACTCAGCTAACGGTAAGTGATCATCCTAACTTTCTCCGAAATCAATGATGCATGCCCGGAGCATATCTTCCAGCATCTGAATCGTTTTTTCCAACTGACCATCTGTCTAAGGATGATAAGCCGTACAAATATGTAACCTCGTCCCCATCGCATCGTGGAATTTCTTCCAAAATTTAGATGTAAATCGGGTGTCACGATCAAACACAATAGACACCGGTACACCATGTTGAGTTACAATTTCCTTGATGAATAGGTCCGCCAACCTCTTGAATGTATATGTCTCGCGGATCGGTAGGAAGTGAACACTCTTTGTCAAACGGTCAACTATCACCCATATGGCATCATACCCTTTCGGGGTACGCGGTAGTTTTGTAATAAAATCCATGGTGATGTGCTCCCATTTCCACTCTGGTATATCCAAAGGTTGGAACTTCCCATACGGATTTTGGTGCTCGGCCTTCACTTGTAAACAAGTAAGAAATTTACTCACATACTCCATCACATCACGCTTCATACCCGACCACTAATAGTCTTTCTTCATGTCTTGGTACATCTTTGTAGCACCAGGATGAATAGAGTATCAAGTCTTGTGAGCTTCGTTCATAATCTTCATGTGTAGATTCCCAAAACGGGGAATCCACATCCGTCCGAATCGGGTTCTAACACCGAGTGTGTTTTCACCCATTCCACAATCAGACCTCTCATTCTTTCGGAGTTAAGATGATCTTCTTTCAGTGCCTCATCTTGGAAATCTTTGACTTTCTTCATCACATCGGAGGTCATGATCATCTGGTAAGCTTTCACTCGAATCGGCTCGGGTCTCTCTTTTCGGCTAAGGGCATCCGCCACCATGTTGGCTTTGCCCTGATGGTAGTGGATCTCGCAATCATAATCTTTTATAATCTCCAACCATCTCCTTTGCCTCATGTTCAGGTCCTTCTGCTCAAAGAAGTACTTTAGGCTCTTGTGGTTAGTGAATATGGTGCACTTCGTCCCGTAAAGGTAGTGCCTCCAAATATTTAACGCAAAGACCAGAGCTGCTAGCTCCAAGTCAATGAGTAGGATAATTGACCTCATTAACCTTTAATTGTCAGGATGCATTGGCTATAACCTTTCCTTTCTGCATTAACACACACCCCAACCCCGAGTAGGAAGCATCAGAAAAAACCACCAGATCTTCACTTCCATCGGGTAATGATAGAACAGGAGCTTGAGTCAACCTCGCTTTTAATTCCTCAAACACCTTCTCTTGAGCTTGACCCCATACAAACTTTACATTTTTCCGGGTCAACTTGGTTAATGGAGAAACGATCTTAGAGAAATACTCAATGAATCTTCTGTAATAGCTCGCCAAACCCAAGAAACTACGAATCACGGATGGCGTCTTTGGAGACTTCCACTGCATCACCACCTCCGCCGGGTCCACCATAATCCCATCAGGATTCACTACATGACCTAGAAACTAAACTTCGCGCAACCAGAACGCGCACTTGGAGAATTTAGCATATAGTTTCTCCCTTCTCAACATCTCCAAAACCTCCCGAATGTGACCAACATGCTCTATCTCGCTCTTTGAATAAATTAGGATATCATCAATAAACACAATCACTGATTTATCCAACATCGGCTGACACACTCGATTCATCAGATCCATAAAAGTAGTTGGCGCATTGGTCAAACCAAAAGACATGATAAGAAACTCGTAATGTCCATAGCGCGTGCAAAAAGTTGTTTAAGGAACATCCTGCTCCTTCACTTTCAACTGATGGTAACCAGATCAAAGGTCTATCCTTGAAAACCAACTGGCACCTTGAATCTAATCAAACAAATCATCAGTCCTTGGTAACAGGTATCGGTTCTTTATCGTCAACTTATTCAGCTCACGGTAGTCAATACACATCCTTATGCTACCGTCTTTCTTCTTCACAAACATGACCGAAGTACCCCCAAGGGGAGATACTCGGTCTAATAAACCCCTTATCAAGCAGCTCTTGCAATTGCTCCATCAACTCTTTCATCTCAGTCAGAGCCAAATGATACAGTGCCTTGGCAACATGTTAGGCACCCGGTATCAAGTCAATCTGGAACTCGTTCTCTCGGTCAGGTGGCACTCCTGGTAAATCTTCTAGGAACACATCTAGAAAGTCACACACAACCGGTACTTCAGACAGTTGCGGTGTTGGTGTATCCATGTTTATTATATAAGTCAAGTAGGCACTACATCCACGCCTCATGCATTTTCCCACCACCGCCATTGAGATTACTTTCGAGATCGTCGTGACCTGATCCCCATAAACCATCACCATACTCCCATCAGGCACTGTCAAACAAATCATCTTCTTGCGACACACAATGTTCGCCTCGTAATTCGCTAACCAATCCATCCCAAGAACTACATCGAAGCCACCTAAGGTCATCGAACGGTCTAACAGGAAATTTATGACCTTCTAATTCTACATCACATCCTTCTATCATCTTAGAAATCCTGGTAGACTTACCTATGGCAGTTTCTACATCAAAGGGCGCATCAACACTCCTATCACTAACAGGCAGTTTAGCACATAAAGCAGTAGAAATAAAACTTTTACTAACACCAGAATCAAATAACATGGAGGCTATGGAGGCTAAAGTTTGGTTTACTAGAAATGTCCCTGACACAACATCAGGGTCCGTCCTAGCCTCCTCTTGCGTCATCGTAAACGCTCTGGCGCTCGCCCTCGGTCCTTCTCCACCAGTCTTCTTCACCCCAAGCACCCTCAGCCCTCGGCTTCTTACAATCCCTACTGATGTGACCACTTTCCCCATAGTTGAAACACCTCATAGCCCCACGATCTCTAGCCACATGACCAGGCTTCCCACACTTGAAGCAGACATTCAATCGCCACTTACACTCGCCATTATGCTCCTTTCCATATTTTCCACACTTCTTTGATCCTGCACTAGATCTGACCACATGACGATCATCCACACCGTGCCTTCTTGTTACTTGTCGTGGCACCACCCCGACTGAACCTTTTCCCATTCAAGTTCCGGTCACCACCACCCTTCTTGCTTTCCTCAGCCACCACCACCTGTCGCTCATCATACAACTTTCCTGCCAAATCAACCGCCGACCAAAACGTGCTCGGTCGGGCAGCGATCATGTGCCTACGGATATCCGCTGGCAAGTCCTGAGTATACTGCTGAATCTATCGTGACAGAGGCGTCACCTGATCCGGCACCAACCGTGCCATCTCATTAAATTTAGTGGTGTACTGCTGATGTGTCATCGTCCCCGCCTCCAACTGCAGGAACTCTCTCACAACCTTGTCCACCTCCTTATGAGGACAAAACTCCTCAATCACCAAGTTTTTCAGCTCAGACCATCTCATTCTCCCAATAGCCCAACTACCCTCAGCTTGAACAATATTGTCCCACCAGCATAAAGCTGAGTCCACGAAAGAGTGGGCAGCAAACTTCACTTTCTGATCTTCCCAACACTCGCTGATGTTCAGAACAGCTTCCATTTCTCTCACCCATCGGTGAGCAGCAGCAGCAGTGCCATTACCATCAAAAGTAGGAGGCTTACACCTTTGAAATGCCCCGTAGTTACAGCCTCGTGCCGCATCTAGTGCAGCTCTTCTTCTTCCTCCTCTTCATCATCGGAGAGAACCGTTTCAGGCTCTGGTTGCTCCCGTCCTCCCGAGGACCTATTTCTCTCTTTCCTTTCCCCTTCCTTCACAGCCTTGATAAATTTGGTCACCACAGACGGTAAGATTGTCTGCATGACCGGATGAACTTCTTCCACAATAGCCTCTTTTACTGAGGCGCTCAAATTGGCGCTCTCATCGCCACCCTCCGAATGAGGGGTCTCGGGTTATTCATGAACCACCTTTTCATCTCTAGGCCTTCCTCTTTTGGGTCGTGGTTTAGCACCACGACCTCCACCACGTGAAGCTTTTGAAGATCTACCACCAGCCATCCACACACACACTGAAAGATTCAAACACCGACACGGTCATTCAAGGGAACAGATTAGTTTCTGTGAAGTATAGTAAGTCCCTAATTACAGTGGCCAGTTATGATTAGCCACTTACTTTACTCTTCATACCCCAAGCATTACCTATCCTGACTACATCAGTATCTAAATCTACAAACAACACATAACCACATAACATGCACACATAATACTGGTTATCATTAAGGAAATACCTGATGGCACACAGCTACTCAGACCGGCATCCCCTCCCTTTCTGTCCCATTTTCAGTTTAAGTTTAGGTTTATTTTGAAAATTTACCCATTTCACTTAAACTTTGATCTGATACCAACTTGTAAGGCCCCGTTCCCGGGACACTTAAAACTGGTCAATCATTGCACATAAAACATATATTTTCATTAAACTAAAGAAAACTTTGCAGCGAAATCATTAAAAGAGACATCTCATTTCATTATAAAAGCTTTTGCAAAATAATACATCATTATCAAATTACAAAATACATGTTGCATTACATCACAAAAGCATTATAAAAATGGATGCCATCCAAAAGAGCTGAGTAGCCACCCCGTGTCATCCTCAGCAACATTATCTGCCAACTGGAAACACATAAAACTCAGCGTTGCTGAGTGAGTTCTATTTTTATAATAAAACATACTTTATCTTTTGTTTAAAACCGTCCTTTACTTCTTTTAAAATCATAGCAGACTTAGAACGTGATCACACATCATACGTACACATAGATAATAGTTATTATCTTCATCATCATTCATTTCGTACATTTATTATGGTTTGTTTTCATCTAGGTCCTGTCATGTGCTTAACCCCCCTTTAGAGCACCAAGCAATTCATCTAGGGTTAAGTGACAAGGACCCCATACGTTTGGTAAATCACAAAGATTGAACCCCTGTGTGCATCCTCAAGGGGTATTTAACCTGAACACAGTTGAGCTGACAACTCCTCATTGGGTGTGAACCTCCATACATTCGCTTAATCACACAGATTAAGCCCCAGTGTGCATCCTCATGGGGTAGCTAACCCGCACACGGTTGAGCTAACACTCCTCATTGAGTGTGAACCTCCATACATTTGCTTGCAAGCCTTTCTTA
>BJCM01268585.1:0-14161 GCA_018326385.1 Flaveria bidentis
ATTCATTTATTCATTAATGCATGCATTCATTCATCATGTTCCTCTTTCATTATCTTTCGCTTTACGTTACATAATACTTTCAGTTTGTTTATTAACATGAAAGATAAACATACATCGCAATAAGGAACATATCATACATAGACATCAACATCATACATGGCAACATCATACATACATATCATGCATAAACATGCAACATCATCATCATCGTGCACTACGTGCACTCTAAGGTCTTAATCGTCATCTTAAATGCTCTTACGGGAATCTTTACGTCAAAACTTACATCTGCACATTCCCCCGAAAGTCAGAAGTCAAACTACACTTTCCTCGAGTGCAACAGTCCTATTCAGGTGTATGGACACCTTTCAGTCGCATGGCCCCCATGCGACTGAACATCATGCGAATGAACCAATGCGGATGGACACTCATGCGAATGAACACCCAGTCGTGCGAATGGACTAATGCGGATGGACCTCATGCGAATGGACCAATGCGGATGGACCTCATGCGAATGGGACTAATGCGGATGAGCCCTTATGCGACTGGACCTTCAATCGCATGACCTCAATGCGACTAGCCTTTCAATCGTGCGAATGGACCCTCAATCATGCAAATGGACCCCAATCGCACCCTATTTGGCCGTATGGCCTCCATTCGGTCTCCAGTCGGTCGCCTAGCCCTAGCTGATGCAAAGTGCAGTTCCAGCCGAACGCAAACTGCCCCTTTCGACTTCTGAACTCATCTAAGCCCATTCTAAGCCCAAATCGACCATCCTAAACTTTAGGGATGCATACCAAAATACCATTCAAGCACACACAAGCTCACAATCAATACTCAAATGCATCATAAATACACATTCACATACACATACACAAACGGATCAAACATGCACACACTAAAAAAAACTCGATTTTTAGAAGTGTTCCAGCACCAAATCATTCAAAAACGTTTAAAAGAGGGGTCTGAGAACTCACACAAGCGACCATGACGAGAAAAGCTTTGATTTGACTCGCTTCTCAACAATTTTGGCCACTCGAACCAACCTAAACCAACACTTTTTCCTCTTTTCTTCATTTCTCTCTTCCCCTCTCTTTGATGGCTGAAAATGTGAGTGTGCGGAGAGGGTAAGGACTACCCTCTCTCTTTATATACTCTCACTCACCCGTCTTTCTTTCATTGGAGAGTTTGGTCCCTCGACTTTGAACTTTATTTCTTTTCTTCCTTCGTCGACTTCAAAATAAATAAATAACCGGGTGTTACACCCAAATAGGGCTGTTGCACTCGAAGGAAAGTGTAGTTTGACATCTGACATTCGGGGGAATGTGCAGACGTAAGTTTTGATGTAAAGGTTCTCATAAGAGCATGTAAGATGAGGTTTGAGGCCTTAGAGAGCATGCTGGGCATGATGATGATGATGTTCCATGTTTATGCATGTTATGTATGTATGATGTTGCCCTGTATGATGATGACGATTGTGTATGACATGTTCCATATTATGATGTATGTTTATCTTTCTTGTGGCTTTACGTTGCATGTTAATTAACGAATGAAGTATTATGTTACGTAAAGTGAAAGATAATGAAAGAGGAACATGAAGTAAGAATGCATGCATTATTGAATGTTGAATGAACGAATGAAAGGCTTGCAAGCACAAATATGAGCTGAGCAACCCTGTTGTTGCAACAAACTCGGATAGTGTGCAATCATTGAGATTGCTATAAGGTGAGCAAACCTGTTGTTACAACAGACTCGGATAGTGTGCTATCATTGAGATTGCCATGAGGTGAGCAACCCTGTTGTTGTAATAGACTCGGATAGCGTGCTATCGTTGAGATTGGCAATGTGGTGAGCAACCATATGGTTGCAACGGACTCAGATAGAGTGCAATAGATGGGATTGCTAATGAGGTGAGCGACCCTGTTGTCGCAACAAACACGGGAAAACGAATGTATAAAATGAACGAAAGTTAACGAATGTAATGGAAGATAATAATTATATTATCGATGTGTATGTAAGTTGTATGGTCACGAATTAATGTAAAGTGCAGTATGATTTGATAGAAAGTAAAGAATGGTTTAAACGATAGAAAAGTATGTTTTATTATAAAAAACTTGAACTCACTCAGCAACGTTGACTTGTATGTGTTTCCAGTTGGCAGGTAATGGTTGTTGAGGATGGCACGGACGACTACTCGGCTCTTCTGGGATGGCATACATTTGTTTAATGCTTTTGTGTTATAATGCAACAATGTATTTTGTAACTGACTGATAATGAAATATGATGTCATTTTTGAATGTTTCCGTTGCAATGTTTTAGTAAGATAATTGAAAATGTATGTTTTATGTGTAATGATCGACTGGCTTTAAGCATCCCGGGAACGGGGCCTTACATATATATATATAAAAAGCTGGCCCCGTTCCCAAGATGTTCACAGCTGGTCAGTCATCGAACATAAAACATATGATATACATTAAATAAATTAAAACATCGCACCGGAATGAATTTAAACCATCATTTCATATAAATACTCGCTTTTGCAAAATCATGCAACTCTCATTACAAAAATATCGTTTGTTCGTATAATAATGCAAAAACTTTATCAAAACATAAAATGGATGTCATCCAAAATGAGCTAAGTAGCCGCTCGTGCCATTCTCAACAACCATTACCTACCAAACGAAAATGAATAAACAGTCAGCGTTGCTGAGTGGGTTCTTGATCCAGCAGTTTCGCTGCTAGTTTCACCAGTAGTTTCTCAAAATCATGCAACACTCATTACCTACATATGTTCGCTGCAAGATTGGCCAATTCACTGCTAGTTTCGCAAGTAGTTTTGCTTGCATCTTCGCTGATAGTTTCACTAACAGTTTCGCCTAACTTTCGTAGGATAACCATGTCTGCGAAACTAACTCCGAAACTATAGTTTCGCAAGAAGATTTCATAGTTTTGTTGGACGACTACGCAATTTTGCTGGATGAACCCTTAATTTCACATAATGGGCTGAAAATTATGAACCAACCCACTTTTGACCCAAAATTTCAATCTTTTACATCCAAAAACTTGACTAATCACCCAATAAGTTATATCTAAGCTTCTTACATGTTTTCTTACATAAAAACGTGAGTTTTGGATTGATCTTTCCCACTTTCAAAAACCCAAGCCCTATAATCCGGGATTACATCAAAAGGAATGATTAATTGATGTTTCCTACCTGGATTCTTGTTTTTTTCTTGTCGTTTGGATGCCTACGAACACCGATCTTCAATCTCGTGATCAACCGAGCCTTAAATCATCAATTCTCTCCACTTTCTCTCTCTACACTCTCTCTTTACAAATTAGTATTGAGTTGCAAATGAGAGTTGCTCAAGCTGATCCGTTTATATAAACTAGGCGTTCTCGGGACCTTTAACTCGTCGGGCACATAACCCGAAAGTTAAATCGGTCTATAACCTATATCTAACTTATTTACATTAAATAATCTCGTCTAAGCCCATTATTATTATTTGGCTTGGCTAGAGTTATTTGGGGCGTTACAAGTCGACCCCCCTTATTTAGGTTTCGTCCTCGAAACTTGTTATTCCTCAAACAAATATGGGTAATACTGTCTCATTTCCTCTTAAGTCTCCCACGTAGACTCAAATCCCTTCCTGTGCTTTCACTGTACACGCACAAGAGGAACTACTTTATTCCTCAACCTCTTCTCCTTACGAACTATGATCACCACCGGTTGCTCCACATAATTGAGCCGTTCATCTACTTCAATATCTTCCATTGGTATAACCATATCCTCATCTGCTAAACACTTTAGCAAATGAGATAGATGGAATGTCAGGTGAATTCCACTTAACTCATCGGGTAGCTCCAAACTATAGGTCACCTCTCCTACTCGAGCAATGATTTGGAAAGGACGTATATACCTTGGGCTCAACTTGCCCCGCTTCCTAAACCAAATGATGCCCTTCCAAGGTGAGACCTTTAACATAAACCTGTCAACCACCTAAAACTCAATCGGTGTACGTCGTTTATCAGCGTACGACTTTTGCCTATCTTTAGCTCCTTCATAAAAGCTTTGATCCTTTCTAGCTTCTCAGTCGTAGCCTTGACCACCTCGACACTCGCTAAATCTTTAGGGCCAATATCACCCCAACAAGCGGGTCTTCTACATCACCTACCGTATAACATCTCGTAAGGAGGCATGCCAATGCTAGCATGGTAGCTATTGTTATATGAGAACTTGGCAACGGTAAGTGGTCATCCCAATTTCCTCCAAAATCAATAACGCATGCCGAAAAAATAACTTCCAGCGTCTAAATGGTCATTTATGACTGTCCATCTGTCTGGGGATGATAAGTCGTGCTGATAGGTAACCTCATCCCCATAGTATGGTGAAATCTCTTCCAAAACTTGGAAACCGGGTGTCAAAATCCGACACGATAGAAACCGTTACACCATGGCGACTTACAATCTCCTTGATGAATAGATCCGCGAGTCTCTTAGAGGAATATGTCTCTTGGATTGATAGAAAGTGAGCACACTTCGTCAAATGATCAACTATCACCCATATGGCATCATACCCTTTCAAGGTACGCAGTAACTTCGTGATAAAGTCCATGGTGATATGCTCCCACTTCCACTCGGGTATGTCCAAAGGTTGGATCTTCCCATATGGCTTCTCATGCTCCGCCTTCACTTGCAAGCAAGTAAGGTACTTACTCACGTACTCCACTACGTCACGCTTCATACCCGACCACCAATAATCTTTCTTTATATCATGATACATCTTTGTAGCATCGGGATGAATGGAGTACCGAGTCTTCTTAGCTTCATCCATAATATTCCCAGGTAGATCCCCAAAACGAGGAATCCACATTCGTCTGAATCAGGTCCTAACACCGAGAGTCTTTTCACCCAGCTCCGCGACTAGACCTCTCATCCTTTTGGAGTTAAGATGATCTTCCTTCAATGCATCTTCTTGAAACTCCTTAACATGGTTCATCAAATCAGATGTCATAATCAATTGGTAAGCCTTTAGCCGAATTGGTTCAGGTCTCTCATTTCGGCTAAGAGCATCTGCCACCATATTGGCCTTGCCCGGATGGTAATAAATCTCATAATTATAATCCTTTATGAGCACCAACCATCTCCTCTGCCTCATATTCAAGTCTTTCTGCTCAAAGAAGTACTTCAAGCTCTTTTGGTCCATGAAGATTGGGCACTTCGTCCCATATAGGTAGTGTCTCCTAATCTTTAGCGCGAAGACCACAACTGCTAGCTCCAAGTCTTGAGTAGTATAATTTACCTCATGAACTTTCAATTGTCAGGATACGTAGGCTATAACCTTTCCACATTGCATCAAGACACATCCCACCCCCGATTAAGAAGCATCTGAATAAACCACCAAATCTTCACTTCAATCGGGTAACGACGAGACAGGCGCTTGAGTCAACATCACCTTTTACTCCTCAAACACCTTCTTTTGAGATTGACCCCATACAAACTTTACATCCTTATGGGTCAACTTAGTCAACGGAGAAGCTATCTTAGAGAAGTCTTGATTGAATCTTCTATAATAGCTCCCCAAACACAAGAAACTACGAATCTTGGATGGCGACTTTGGAGACTTCCATTGCATCACCGCCTCTGCCTTTTCCGAGTCCACCATAATCCACTGAAGATTCACCACATGACCCTAAGAACTGAACCTCGCGTAGCAAGAATGCACACTTGAAGAACTTGGCATACAACTTCTCCCTTCTCAACGTCTCCAACACCTCTCAAATGTTACCGACATGCTTCTCCTCACTCTTCAAATAAATCAAGATCTAATCAATAAACACAATCACTAATTTATCCAACATCGGCCGACACACTCGATTCATCAAGTCCATAAAAGTAGTTGGGCGTTATTCAAACCAAATGACATAACGAGAAACTTGTAGTGTCCATAACGCGTGAGAAAAGCTGTTTTAGGAATATTTTGCTCATTAACCCTAATCAGATGGTAGCTAGATAGAAAATCTATCCTTGAGAACCAACTGACACCTTGGAGCTGATCAAGCAGGTCATCGATCTTCGGCAATGGATATCGATTCTTCACCGTTAAATTGTTCAGCTCCTAGTAGTAAATACACATCCTCATACTACCATCCTTCTTCTTCACGAATAAGACCAGAGCACCCCAAGGAGAGATACTCTGTCTAATGAACCCTTTATTGAGCAACTCCTGCAATTGGTCCATTAGTTCCTTCATCTCGGTCAGAGCCAACCGATACGGTGCATTAGCAACAGGTTGGGCACCTAGTTTCAACTCAATTTGAAATTCAATCTCATAGTTCGGTGGCATACCAGGTAAATCTTCTGGAAAAACATCCAGAAAGTCACACACAATCGATACATCGGACAATTATGCTGTTGACGTATGCACATCCTTTACGTAGGCCAAGTAAGCACTACATCCACGCCTCATGCACTGTCCCACCACCGGCATCGAAATCACCTTCGGGATAGTTGTAACTCGATCATCGTAAATTGTCACCGAACTCCCGTCAGGCGCTGTCAGTCTAACCATCTTCTTGTGACATACAATATTAGCCTCGTAGTTCACTAACCAATCCATTCCTAGGACTACATCAAAACCGCCTAAGGTCATCACAAATGGTCTAATAGGAAACTTATGACCTTCTAATTTGAAGTCATAGTCTTTTATCAACTCACAAATCCCGGTAGACTTACTTATGGTAGTTTCTACATCAAAGGGCTCATTAATACTTCTACTCCTAATGGGCAACTTAGCACAAAAGGCAGTAGAAATGAAACTCCTACTAGCACCGGAATCAAATAACACAGATGCAAGAGTTTGGTTTACTAGAAACGTACCTGACACCATATCGGGGTCTGTCCTAGCCTCCTCCTGTGTCATCGTGAACGCTCTGGCGCTTGCCCTCTGCCCTTCTCCTCCAACCTTCTTCACTCCCGAACTTTCAACCCTTGGCTTCTTACAATCCTTACTCACATGGCCATTTTCCCCACACTTATAACACCTTCTAACCCCACAATCTCTAGCCATATGACCAGGCTTCTTACACTTGAAGCAGATGTTTGATCCCTATTTGCATTCTCTCGAATGCTCCTTCCCGCATTTTCCACATCTCTTTGATCCTGCACCAGACGTGGCCACACGCTGGTCACCCACCTTCCCACCAGATCGACCACCAAGCTAAAAATACTCGGCCGAGCGGCGATCATATGCATGCGAATATCCGCTGGCAAGACCTAAATAGACCTCTGGATATTTCGCAATAGAGGTGTCACCTGATCATGCACCAACCATGCCATCTCGTTGAATTTGGTGGTGTACTGCTGATGTGTCATGGTTCCCGCCTGCAGCTTAGGAGCTCTCTTTCAACCTTATCCAACTCTCTATGAGGACAGAACTCCTCAATCACCAACTTCTTCAACTCTGCCCACCTCATCCTCCCGATAGCTCTTCTACACTCAGCTTGGACAATATTGTCCCACCAACATAAGGCCGAGTCCACAAAGGAGTGGGTGGCAAACTTCACCCTCTTATCCTCCTGACACTCGCTGATATCAAGAATGGCTTCCATCTTTCTCACCCACTGGTGAGCAGCAACAATAGTGACATTAACATCAAAGGTTGGGGGCTGGCACCTTCGAAATGTCCTATATATACAGCCTCGTGCTAGCTCAAGCCTAGGCTCTTCCTCGTCCTCTTCAACAGTAGAGACATTCATCTCAGTCCCGGGCCGTCCTCTTTCACCCGTAGGCCTACTCCTTTCCTTCCTTTCTCCTTCCCTCACAACCATGATTACTTTGGACACCACAGACATCAAGATCGTCTACATGACCTGGTGCACCTCGTCCATGACAACCTCCTTTATTAAGGCTATCAAGTTAGCACACTCATCTCCGCCCTCTGGATGAGGGATCTCGGGTTCTTCGTGAACCACCTCTTTGGCTCTTGGCCTTCCTCTCCTGACCCATGGTTCAGCACCACATCCACCATGACCTCCAACTCAAGAAGCCTTAGAAGATCTACCGCCAGGCATCCTCAAAACACACTATAAAATTCAAAAACTAACACAGTCATTCAAGGGAATAGCTCAGTTTATGTCAAGTATAGTAAGTTTTTAATTACAGTAGCCAGTTATGATTAGCCACTTACTTTACTCTTCATACCCCAAGCATTTCTTATCCTGATTATATCAGTATCTAAATCTACTAAAAACACACAGATCAAATAACATGTGCATATAATACCGGTTAACATTAAGAAAATACATGATGGCAGGCAGCTACCTGGACTGGCATCCATTCCCTTTCATCCCATTTTCTGTTTAGGTTTCTTTTGAAAATTTACCCGTTTCACATAAACTTTAACTATGATACCAACTTGTAAGGCCCCGTTCTCGGGACGCTCATAACTAGTCAATCATCGCACATAAAACATACGAAATACATTACCTAAATTAAAATATGGTAGTGGAATGAATTTAAACCATCATTTCATTTCATATAATTACTCACTTTTGCAAAATAATACAACACTCATTATAAAATATCGTTTGTTCGTATTATAATGCAAAAACTATATCGCAACATAAAATGGATGCCATCCAAAATGAGCCAAGTAGCCGCCCGTGCCATCCTTATCAACCATTACCTGCTAACTAGAAAATGCAAAAAAAGTCAACATTGCTATGTGAGTTTCTAGATCCCCTATTTTAAAGGTTTTAAACTAGTTTGGGGCTGGAAATGCATAATAAATATACACTTTAAATGACCAAGATTTTAAGAGGAAATTTACTATATAAAAGTGTTAAAATAAAAAAATTTCACGCTGACTTGGCAGCATGACCCCAGCCAGGGGCATTGCCCCTTGGACCCCACTAGGGGCTACTGTCCCTAGGAGCCCGCTGTTAAGGGCTACTGCCCCCGGACCCTCATTGTCCCGCGGAGGGTCGTTTATGTTCAATGATGACTTGTACTTGTTGTGCATATGTATGTATGTGAATGTATGACATATGATGTTATGATGCATGATGTGCATGATGACGTGTGATGGTATATGTTATGTATGATGATGTGTGATGATGTTATGCTTATGTATGACATGTTTTCTTATGTTTCATATTACATATTATAAGGTGACTTTACGCGGTGTAACACCTGGTTTAACCAAAGAAAGAAAAAAATAAAGAAAAGAAATAAAGCTCTAGTAGAGGGACTAAAAGTATAAAACGGTACAAAATTTATTTATGTTTGTACTGTTGGACCCTGAAAGGATTATGCATGCCAATTCAATGGGTGAGTTGATGGTTGTTTTGCTGGATTCTGACAAGTCCAAGAAGAAATACGGATGAAGATCCTGCACTATAGAAAAAACCAAGTATGGTCTTCCACATTTGTCAATGCGGAAGACATAAAACAAGTATTTCTTCTTCCGCATTAACAAATGCGGAAGACCAATCAGTAATGCAGACAAGACTTTGTTCATCCGCATTTCCCAATGTGGATGACCTGACAAATGCGGAGAAGTATTTGTTTATCCATATTAACTAATGCGGATGACCAACATACAAATGCGGATGATCAAGTGAAGAAATGCTGATCAAGTCAACTCATCCACATTTGTCAATGCGGATGAACAAGCAAAGATGCGGATTAAGACTTAGACTAGTTCTAATGTAATAGGTCAGGGGTAGTTTAGTCATTTTGTAAAAAGGTATCTTGTCTTTCTATAAATAGAATATAAAACCTCATACATCAGGTGATGGCTAATAGACATTGAGAATATCTGTTGTCTTTTATTCTCTGTAATCAATCACCTTCATTAATATATACAAAAGTATTTATGAGTATATTCTTGCATTAATTGTTTATTGATTGTTTGTTCCGCCCTTCAATCATTAACTTGATCTCTATATTCTATCCTTAGTGAGAATCTCAATCTCACTAACCCTGTCAATTGGAATCAGAGCTTTGGCTCTCGGTTCTCTTTCAGATCTGCCCAAGATCTGAATAGAACTTGATTGATATAGTGATTGAGTTACTAGTAGATTATACCATCATCTCTACTTAGTAAACAGCAAAAAATACTCTTCAAAAAGGAACTTCTGTCAATTTGTTCTCACCGTCAAGAACTATATACAAAACCTTCAGCTTCATATAAAGAACAGAAGTTGCGACAAAACCAAGAACAATTAGCAGATCTGATTTACTAAGCAGTTGTTGAACGATTTGGACTATTCGGACTAATTAATCTTAAAACTTACCCAATCTATATTTATACAAGCTAAACACCTTGTTAATATGGATTTACATAGTTTTTCAGAACTTGGTCATACTCCAAAACCACCAATGCTTAAACATAAATCTAAATTTAAACAATGGAAAATCAGATTCATGAACTGTATTACAGCTGTATATCCAGATTATTAGATTTCAATCTGCAAGGGACCACACATTCTAGTCACTCTATCTTCAGATCAAGCTGCTATCTACAAGACAACAAGAATTCCCATCGAAGATCTAACTCTTGATGAAGAAGATTACAAGAAAATCAAGATTGAGGTGAAAACTTTTTCTATCCTAACTCAAGCACTCAAGATGGATGTGCTGAAAAGATTAGAAAAATATGGAACTACCAAAGCAGTATGGGATGCACTACTGATCATGTGTGTAGGAAGCAGTGAAGTTGCTGAAATTAACAAGGACAAACTTGTTAATCAATATGAAACTTTTCATCACTCCAAAGGGGAGTCCATCTCTAAAGAGCTTCATAGATTTGTGCAGCTGGTGAATGAGTTAGATATAATGGAGTCACGTACAAGGTTAAGGAGTTGAACAAGAAAATGCTACACAGGCTTCCTGAAAGTTGGAAACAGAATGTTACAATGCTGAAAAATACTCTTGATCTTGGGAGTACTATTTTGGATATCATGATAGCCAAAATAGAAGCATTAGAGCTTGATGAGAGTAGCAGAAATCTAGGAGGAAATGGATCATGATGATGTGGAAGAAATGGATTCATTACAGCTCCATCTATCAACAAGCCTTGAACATCATCCCAAACGACGGGATTCTCAGCAACTCTTCCAAACACCCATAATGATACAAAATTAGAAGATCAAAAGGCTACTTACAATGCCTTTGTTGTAAGTTTTGAAGCTTATCTCGGAAGAAGACTCACATCTACACATCTGATCTAGGAAGACCTGGAGGAAATGGATCATGATGATGTGGAACAAATGGATTTACAATGGCAAATGATCATGATTGCTATGAGAGCAAATAATTTTTTTAGAAAAGGCAGAAAGCTAAGCCTTAATGAAAACACAAAACTTGGATATGACAAATCCAAGGTGAAATGCTTAAACTGTGGTTTGACTAGCCATTTCTCTAGGGAATGCAATGCTCCCAAAAGAACCTACAACTTCCAAAGGAATACACAAAGCAAGTCATCTTCACATCCGAATTCATGCTCTCATTCCAACAAGCATCAAAACCAGTATCATCATCAACAACAACAGTCATACCAGAATCAACCTCAACTGACTAATCAAGCTCATGGAAGCAGTCAGTCATCTGGAAATGCTCTTGTGATCAAACAAGATGGAGTATGTGATTGGAGCTTGTATGCTGAGGAAGTAAAGCCTCAATTTCAAAATCATGCACTTATGGCTCACATCAATGATGGTCCTTCTCAAATGCCTATTGAGGTAAAATCTAACCTTTGTAGTAAAAAATGTATTACTGAATTGCAAGGTTATAGAGAGCATAACCATAAAATGGCAGATAATATATAATAAGAAAATGTGAAGTCAGAGATGATGAAAAGAGAGATAAAAGGAATTGAAATTAAAATAAAATCTCTCATCTCGGCCATTGAAAAACTGCATGGTGAAAAGTACACTCTTGCATCTGAGAATGAGCTAGTTACTGAAAAGTTAGCTCAATATAAGTGAAACTTGAAAAGTTTCAAATGTCTTCAGTCAAGCTGCAAAAGATGCTTGATTCTCAAAAGGATCCAAAGGACATGTCGGGGATTAAGTATAATTCATGTCCTCCACCATACAATGACAACTACACTGTCATGCCTGAATTTGTCTCGCTCAATGTGGAAATTGAAACTAAAACTATGGAACCAAAGTCTATAGTAAAACAAGTGACAAATCCTCAAAACAAACCTGATGTTTATATTGAAACAAATGAGGATAAAATCAAGTTAGGTCACCCAATCAAAATCAAAGAGTGTTCGGACAAGGCAGTGAGTGTCATGAAACCCACAAGCCACGTAAAAGCAATTATTCCTTTTATAAAATTTGTACCTTCTATTTTAAAAGGTAAAAAGAAGTATGTGAAGACAGTGAAACCCACTACTCATAGCAGTTCTAATAATGAGATTATATCTCCCAAAAATTCAAGCAAATCAGAAAAGGTTTCATTGCAAAAGAAACAAAAAGGATCATTGAGTTCAACACATAAAACTCTATCAGATCCTTAGTCTTTAACATTAAGATAGGGAGTTGGTTTTGATATTTCCAACAAGGAACATGTTGACTAGTTTGAGAAAGAGGTGAGAAATGGGTTGAAGAAACAAAAACAACCCAGAAAATCAAACAAATGTAGTGTTGTGAAACAAACTACAAAATGGGCAGATTTTGATTCATCACCTAAAGAAATGAAAGCGGCTTAGCAACAAAATAGAAAATCAGCTGAGTCACACAAATCAAAATTTGATTCAAGCAACAAACAAATGTATTGTGACATTTGTGATATGTTCAATCACAAGACAGAAGAGTGCTTTTCTAATCAATATTGCTCTATGTGTGACATGAACAATCACTCCACTAAAAACTATTATTTTAACAAATATTGTTCAGTCTATGACATGAACAATCACAATACATCTGATTGTTACTTCAATCAGAAGGGATTGAGAACTCCCCAACACAAGCCTATCTCAACAACATCTACTGTGACACATACTATGAGACCTTATTTTCACAATAACCAATCTAGGAAATCTAGATCAACAAATGATAGGAACACTTTGAATGAATTATGGAAGGGTCAAAGAAAACATCACACAATGAAACGCAAAATTGACCTTCCCAAACAAAAAGTAACTTTTGATAATAAAAAAAGGGCTAAATTTCTACAAAGAAATAGAGACCAATGGTTTCATTACTTATCTGAATCTTCAGTAGATGTTGATGAGATGACTCAACCCAATCATTACCAAAAATCTCCCAGGACACCTCCATCTAAACCACAATTTAGAGGGATATCAAGAAGTCACCATTATGAATAAGAACATGATACCCAAGACCATCATGGCTTGGGTTCCTTATTCTAATTAGTTCTTTTTGCTTGCAGGTTCATCCACAGAGGTCTAATAGCTTATGCTACGTAGACAGTGGATGTTCCCAACACATGACTGGAGTTCTTTCCCTCCTTCATGACTTCAAGCATATACAATGAACTACTATGGCATTTGGTGGAGATTCACAGGGTGGTAGAATTATAGGTGAAGGATCTTAGACAAATAGGTTGCTGAGCTTTGACAGAGTGAACTACTGTGATCAATTGAATTTCAATCTGCTAAGCGTGTCTCAGATCTGTGACAAGAAATATTCCACTCACTTTAAAGACACTCATTGCTACATTTTGAAACCTGGATTTTAGTTCTCTGAGGAATGGGTTGTCTTAAAGACCCCAAGGAAGAATAATACTTATGTTTTAAAAATGTGTCCTGCATTACATAAAGAAGAAACACGTCTTTTGTCAAAAGCATCATTTGATGAGTCACAGCTTTGGCATAGACATTTGGGGCACACAAACTTCAAAAACATGAACAAGATTGTCAAAGGAAACCATGTCATTGGTCTTCCTCAAAAAGAATTTCATTTTATCATCATTGTTCAGCGTGCCTCAAAGGAAAACAACACAAATCCTCTCACAAATCAAAAGCTAGTGAACAAAACCAATAATCCATTGAAGTTACTTCACATGGATCTATTTGGATCAACTCATGTCATGAGTATTGGAAAGAAACAGTATTGTTTGGTGATCATTGATGACTTTTCACGATTTACATGGGTTTTCTTCTTACTTCATAAAAATGAGGCATCCCAAA
>BJCM01268590.1:0-20927 GCA_018326385.1 Flaveria bidentis
CCCTTTCCGCTGACACTCTGATAAAGTCACCAACTTATATGAGTTGGTGAAAAGGTCCATGCTTTAGGTAAACTGTACATTGAGGTCTTGTGTCTGTATCTTTCTACTTTATGTACTTTATCCTTTTTGTAATATATTAGGATGTGAGCTATGGCATGTCATAGTCATAAGGTCAAAAGGCAATCTGCCTTTTGACTCTACAATTGATTCTGTTGTGTGTCTAGTCAATTGTATCCAGCCTGGCTTTCATAGTATGGCCGGGTTGTAGGATGTAGTATAAGTATTCTCGTGTTCTTGTGACTTAAGATAATGCTTTGTAACGCTTGTAATAGAACCTGAGAAAGCAATATACAGCAATCTTGAAAACCCATTTCCTTGTGTTGTGTTCTTTTTGTTCTGTCTCATTAATTACTTGTGTTCTTAGTATCATCTTGTGGTTAATCTAGTTTACTGTTTGATTAAGTTTGAGTTACTCTCCTCATTGTGTTGTTGTGTTGTAAATTGCAAGCCTTCAACGGTCCTGCAACCTTAGGTCGTGTTTGGACCCTTCTCTGTTTGAAATTTATGATTTCTAAAATTTTCTTTATTTGGTGTAAGATTTTTTTTAAAAGAACCTTTTATTTGTTGTCATTTGACGAGACTATTGATTTATGATACTATTATTGACACTATTGATCACTGATACTACTGCCATCACTACTATAAGTGTTGTTACTATTACTTGTAGTATCACTACAATGAGCTATGAGAAACTAAATTACTCATGATAATTTTACCGGTTATTTGAGACTATGGAAGGAAAAGGTAAGGCACCAGTTCACCCTGTTCACTAGACCACTTCGATTAGGAGCAGTTTAAGGATCACTCCTTGGACAGAAAACAAGGCTTACCTCAAGAGGTGTGGACACCCTGGGTGTTTATCTACGACTTCGGACGACTCGGAGCCATCAGAAGACTCCACATCGATGTCCCCAGCAAGGAGCCGAACACGCTCCAACTCACCGCATGTCGTGACACCCACTCACTCACCTCTCCATCCTATCAGGGACAGGGGTGCACGGACTGTTACCTGCCCACAAAAGAGTGTTAGGCCGGAATCTTCAGTTTCTTTCAGGATGCCTCCTCCCCCGCCTCCACCAAAGAGTGTTAGGCCAGAATCTTCAGTGTTAGGCCGGAATCTTCAGTTTCTTTCAGGACTATTACCTACCCACCAGCTCTCCCTCCTATCAGGGACAGGGGTGCACGGACTGTTACCAGCCCCACAGCCATTTGACCCACCCTGACACCAACCGCATGACAAGCACTTGATGCCACCTAGGCACAACATGTATGACGACCCTAGAGTACTAGCTAGTGACCGAAACTCCCAGTCTAGCCTCCGGGCAAGTGATGTAGGTCCCTCTGATGCTGCATTGGGGAGATTTGGAAGACCGTCCGTCGTCATGGGTTGACTCTTCAGCACGACACTTGGACCTCACAATCTGCCTAGTTTCAGGCCATGATGGATTCACATGGGGTACAACGGTTGCAACAAGAGCAGAAAAAGAAGAACTTAGGGTGGCTAGGATGGTTGAAAAAAAAGTGGATGTAAAGGCCTGACGGAGAAATAGGATTATCTGTCTCTTAGACAGTTGAAGGAAACAATTTCTATTATTAACTCATACTATTATTATTATTTATTATGGGGGTACCGATACCTTCCAAGTTGTGAACCATGACATGTATTTTATTTTAATCTCTGTAATGATTGATCTTATGGTTGTTTAAGAAACTATTGCTATCCGATGCTAACCTTGCAGGGTGAATTGGTATGGAGTATGTAATTCCACAAGCTTGAGGGAAACAATTCGGTTGCTCGGGAATAAACTCCCCAACCATGCTTAATGAAACTATCAATTATGTCATGTTGTTCATATACTATGATTTTTGTGCAACTGTTGGCGTGACCTTTAGGGTACTCAATGTGTTGGGATAATCGAAACCTATTATATGATGCTAAATGAGTTGCTTGTCTTGAAATTAGAATGCCGCCAAGAAGAGGAGCCCGTGTGGGTAGGAGAGGAACAGGCAGAGGCCCCCGCGACGAGCCTGGACGAGAAGGGAATCAGTCAGCAACCCTGCCAGTAATCCATAACCTGGGAAGCGACGAAAGAATTGCAAACATTGTGGCGCAACAAATCGCTAACGTCATACCCACCATCATTGCCCAGATCAATAAGGATAAGAACAATGCCACTGGAAATGAGGAAGATCACCAGGATTATACCGATGGAATCCGGACTGGGTCCTCATACAAGACATTTATGGCTTGCAAACCCAAAGATTTCTATGGCACTGAGGGTGCTATCGAGACTTACCGTTGGATGGACGAGATTGAGACGGTACTAGACATAAGCGAGTATAAGATGGGGCACATGGTATGATTTGCCTCATAATCCCTGAAAGGATCAGCGCTTGAATGGTGGAAAACCATCATTCAGTCCTGAGGAAGAAATGTTGCACGTCGTATGAGTTGGGCCGAGTTCAGAGAATTAATGATCAACAATTACTGTGCGATCAACCAGCCGGAGAAACCAGAATCTAAGTTCTTAGGCCTAGAGATGAAAGGGCTGAACTACACCGAGTACATCAACTGGTTTCTAGCCCTGTCCAGACTGGTGCCCTACTTGGTGACACCAGAAGCCAAAGGTGTAGTCTGATTTATCTAGGGGTTAAATCCTAGGGTTCGAGGGATGGTCCGATCTTCCAGGCCTAAGACCCTACAATACATGGTGGAGCTCACTAGCAGCCTAACTGATGATCTGGTTAGGGCTGGATGGACAGAGCAGGAAAGAAATGAGGAAAGAAAGAGAAAATGGGTTGATGCTAGGAAAGTGATGGGTAACAGCAGTGGTTCGAGCTGGAAAGTAGGTGAAGGTGTGAGGCTTGACAATCAAGGTGGAAGGGCACAAAGGGTGTATGTAGGCACAAACCCTTATTGCAACAAGTGCAAATTGCACCATCAAAGGGAGTGCAACCCAATGCCTTGTTTTAGGTGCAAGCGAACCGACGACTTGATCAAGGATTGCACATTCACGCCGGGTAAGCAGTGTTATGAATGTGGAGACCCAGGGCACCTGAGGAACAAGTGCCCTAAGATGGCAAGAGACAAAGATGCGAGACC
The DNA here is from genome assembly GCA_018326385.1 of Flaveria bidentis. NCBI lineage: Eukaryota > Viridiplantae > Streptophyta > Magnoliopsida > Asterales > Asteraceae > Flaveria > Flaveria bidentis. The sequence continues at coordinate 3,164 of BJCM01268590.1, forward strand.
TAACAAGCCTAAGGGATGAGCATTTGTGATGGGACCAGCTGATGCTTGCAAGGAACCATATGTGGTCAATGGTACGTTCCTTATAAACAACCATCCTGCTACCATACTCTTTGATACTGAAGCAACTGCTAGTTTTGTCTCTAGTGCTTTCAGGCCTTTGATTAACTTGAATGTGTGTATCCTGACTGATCCGTTTACCGTAGAATTAGCCAACGATAATATTATAGAAACTAATGAAGTCATCAAGGATTGTTCAATGAATCTAAAAGGTAGCTCATTTAAGATAAACCTGATGCATATTAAGCTAGGAGGATTCAATGTGGTTGTTGGTATGTATTGGCTAGCTGAGCATAGAGTCAAAATCGTTTGTGAGGAACGCCTGCTTAGGATACCCTTGAGCGACGGGAGAGTACTAGTGATTCGTGGCGAAGGAAGTGACACGCTATGCCCTATGATATCCCATCTAAAAGCTACTTAATGAAAGAAAAAGAGGAGAAGAAGATTAATGATATTCTAGTAGTTTTTGAGTATCTAGAAGTGTTTCCCGAAGATCTACCAGGACTCCCTCCGAACCGACAAGTCGAGTTTTCGTTAGACCTACTGCCTGGTGCTGCACCAGTAGCTAAGGCACCATATTGACTTGCCCCTCCCGAGATGAAGGAACTAATGCTGCAGATCCAAGAACTACTCAACAAGGGATTTATTCGACCGAGTATTTCTCCATGGGTCCATTGGTCTTATTTGTGAAGAAGAAGGATGGAACCCTACGAATGTGCATTGATTACCGGGAGCTAAACAAGCTGACGATAAAGAGTCGTTATCCTCTCCCAAGGATTGACGACCTATTCAATCAATTGCAGGGAGCTAGCTACTTTTCTAAAATAGATTTAAGATGGGGATACCATCAGATGAAAATAAGAGAAGAATACATATCCAAAACGGCTTTCAGGACGACATACGGACATTATGAGTATCTAGTCATGCTCTTTGGACTGACTAACGCACCAGCGGTGTTTATGGATCTCATGAACCGTGTATGTCGCCCGTATCTTGACAAGTTCATGATCGTGTTTATCAACGACATCCTGATCTACTCCCGTAATAAAGAAGAGCACGAGAAACACCTCAGGCTAATTCTCGAGCTGCTAAAAAATGAACAATTATATGCCAAGTTCTCCAAATGTGAATTTTGGATGTGAGAGATCCAATTTTCCGGGCATGTGGTAAATGAGAAGGGGATTCAAGTTGACCCTTCTAAGATTGAGGCGATTAAGGACTAGAAAATTCCTAAAACTCCTATCGAGATAAGGCAATTCCTTGGATTGGTCGGGTACTACAGAAGGTTTATCAAAGACTTCTCGCGCATTGTGCAACCATTGACTGCTCTAACAAAGAAGAACACAACCTTTGTGTGGGAACAAGAGCAAAATGAAGCGTTCGAAAGACTCAAGTAGAAGTTGTGTAGTGCACCTATCCTCGCTCTCCCAAAAGGAATTGAGGATTTCGTGGTCTATTGTGATGCCGTGCACCAAGGACTAGGATGTGTGCCAATGCAACGCAACAAAGTAATTGCTTATGCATCGAGACTACTAAACGATCATGAGAAGAACTACACAACGCATGATCAAGAATTGGATGTCGTAGTGTTTGCACTCAAAATGTGGAGGCATTATCTCTATGGCACGAAGTGCATTGTTTACACTAACCATAGGAGTTTGCAACACATTCTGGATCAAAAGATGTTGAGCATGCACCAACGAAGATGGGTCGAGTTACTGAATGACTATGAATGTGAGATACGCTACCATCCAGGTAAGGCCAATGTAGTAGCCGATGCCTTGAGCAGGAAAGAAAGGGAAAAACCATTACGCATTCGTGCCTTAAGGATGAGTGTGTGCACCGACTTTATCGCAAGACTAAAGAAAGCACAAGGCGAAACGCTAAAGGAAGATAAGCTAGTGGGGGAAATGTAGATAGGAATGGATAAGCATTTGGAGCTGAACAACGATGGTATATATAAATGTGAGAACGTGGGTACCAAAGCATGGGGGAATTAGAGATGTGATCCTCGACGAATCCCACAAGTCTAGGTACTCGGTTCACCCCGAAAGTGACAAGATGTACCATGATCTAAAGGCCTTTTCCTGGTGGCCTGGGATCACGAAATCCATCGCCATTTATGTGAGCAAGTGTTTCACGTGTGCCATGGTGAAGGCTGAAAACCAGAAACCATCAGGGACGTTGCAACAGCCCGAAATTCCAGAGTGGAAGTGGGATAGCGTCACAATGGATTTCGTCACAAAGCTACCCAGAACTTTTAGAGGTCATGACGCCATTTGGGTAATAGTGGACAGGTTAACCAAATCAGCTCACGTCTTGCTGATTAGGGGAGACTACCACCTAACGAAACTGGCTCAGTAGTATATTGCTGAAATAGTGACTAGGCATGGTGTGCCTTTGTCAATCATCTCCGACCACGATAGCCGCTTCACTTCACTTTTCTAGAGATCACTCCAGCAAGTGTTAGGCACCCGTTTAGATTTAAGCACTGCATACCACCCACACACTGATGGCCAAAGCGAAAGAACTATGCAAACCCTGGAAGATATGCTAAGTTCTTGCATGATTGACTTTGACGGGAACTGCACTATTTGATCTGGTTTCACGTATTATCAGTTAGTATTCCTGTAACACCCGGTTATTTATAAAAGAAAAAGAAAGAAGAATAAAGTGAAAAAAAAGAGAAAAGATATTTTACCCAAGTTGAATGGTAAAAAGTGTCCAAAAGGACAAAATGTTTGAAAAGTGGGTGTAAAAGGTGGCATGGCCGCCCATGTTGTCCACACACCCACATCATTCAGATTTCTACAAAGAGAAAGCGAAGAGGAGCAGATATTTTCGGGTATTTGAAGAAGAACAAGAAGAAGATTTCGAATTCAAGGTAAGAATTCATGGTTTTAAGATGTTCTTTACTAGCCTTGCCTCGGTTATATGCTTATGTTTGTTTGTATGTTCGGTTGGGTGTGTTCGGTGGGTTTTAGGTGTTTGAACTCAATTTGCAAATGGGTTTGAAGAAGTCTTACCCAAAGAGCTGCAAAGGTGAGTTCTAGAACCCATCTTTTTACTTGTTTTAACTGTTTTGGGCTGAAAATGCACGTATGAACATTTTTATTAAAAAGGGTTTTATACCCGTATGTATGTATGTGTGTATGTATGTGGGCTATTTATGGGTTTTATGATGTTATGGTTGTGTTTCTATGGCTTAGAATGTAAGATTTAAGCTTAGAATATGATAGGTGATGTTTGGGGACTGAAATCTGATGTTTAGGTGCGAATGAGGCTACTCATGCGCCCAAATTGGGCTTATGCGCCTAAGTTATAGAATTTGCCTAAGTGTTCGCATACGCCCGAAACCTCATGCGCCCAAATAGGGCTCATGCGCCTGAATTTCCTCATGGAACTGGAGGAAATGCGAATGAAGGTTATGCGACTAGAGGAAATCTTGATGAAAAGTCTGCTAGAGAAGAACTTATTGTTCTTACGCATTGGCAAATGCGGAAGACCAGATGTGATGCGGACAAGTTTGGATTTCCACATTGACAAATGCGTGAGAGTAGAGGAAATGCGGATGAACCACATACTAATGCGGATGAAGGTCATGCGACTGAAGGAAATGTGGACAACAGTTTTGTTCACCCGCATCACCCAATGCGGATGAACCATGTGCGGATGAATCTTTATTCATCCACGTTACCCAATGCGGATGAGCCGCATACAAATGCGGATGACCCGAGTCTTACTCATCTACATTTGCTAACATGGATAAGCAAGAAGAAATGTGGATGGAGACTTAGTTTATTTTTTGAATTTCGGGGAAAAGTGCAGATGTTGGTTTTGACTAGGGAGGTTCCCGGGGGTTCATGTAAGTTGACTTTTTAGGTCATAGATGATGTGATGGGCGTGAATGATATAAGATGATGATAAGATGATGATTTGATAATGATGATGATGTTAAGTATGATGTTATGCATGATTGAAGCGTGAATGATGATGCATGATGATTATGTATGATTGCATGTTATGTTCTGTTATGTTCCCTATTATGTATGATGATGTGACTTTACGTGGTGTGATATTGTTAATGAACGTAAAGTATTATCTTACGAAGTGAAAGATTTATGATAATGAAAGTGGAACATAATGAATGAATGAAAAGTCTTGCAAGCATATGAAAGGAGGTTCACAACTCATTGAGAGTTGTTAGTTCGACTGTGTGTGTATCTACAACGTGCGATTTTGGCTAACTCATAAGGGTTCATACACAAAGTAAGAACTCAGTCTCGGTGACTGCTCCAATACGTGTGTTCCTAATTACTGTGTGTCATACAACATGCCATTTTGGCTAACCCATAAGAGTTCACACACATAGGGAGAGTGTTCAACTGTGTGTGTATCTACAGCGTGCGATTTTGGCTAACTCATAAGGGATCATACGCACAGTAAGAGTTCAGTCTCGGTGACTGCTCCAATACGTGCAATTTTCTAATTACTGTGTGTCATAAAACGTGCGATTTTGGCTAACCCATAAGAGTTCACACACATAGGGGGAGTGTTCAACTATGTGTGTAGCTATAGCGTGTGATTTTGGCTAACTCATAAGGGTTCATACACACAATAAGAGTTCAGTCTCGGTGACTGCTCCAATACGTGCGATTTCCTAATTATTGTGTGTCATACAGCGTGTGATTTTGGCTAACCCATAAGAGTTCACACAAACAGGGGGAGTCTGTCCTAGTAACCACTCCATACGTGCGATATGTTTGATATGTGCGATATGGGGTCCTTGTCGCTTAACCCTAGATGATATAGCCTTGTGCTTAAGAGGGGGGTTAAGCATATGACAGGACCTAGATAAAAGTGAAAAGATAATTAAGTACGAAAAGTACGAAATGTACGAATTGTGCGAAATGTACAAAACAAATGATGATGAAGATAATAACTATTACCTTAATGTATTATGATGTGCGATCATGTGTGATAGTAATGAAAATGTTTTGACGAATGGAAGGTAATGCAATGTCTTTATAAAAACTAGAACTCACTTAGCAAAGCTGACTTTTTATGCATTTTCCAGTTGACAGGTGAGCATTGCTGAGGATGGCATAGGGCAGCAACTTGGCATTTTTGGATAGCATCCATTTGATAAAAATGTGACGTTTTGGTGATGTAATGCAAATAATGATGTTTTGTAACCGGTCAACAATGTATTTATTTTGCAAAAGTGCTTATAAAGCGAATGGATTTTTAAATGTTTCCGCTGCAATGATTTCTTTAAGTTAAAGAAAATAAATGTTTTATAAGCGATGATTGACAAGTTTAAGAGAAACGGGTAAATTTTCAAAATAAACCTAAACTTAAACTGAAAATGGGACGAAAAGGGAAGGGATGCCAGTCCGAGTAGCTGTGTGCCATCGGGTATTTTCGTAATGTTAACCAGTATTACATGCGCATGTTATGTGGTTTATGTGTTGTTAGTAGATTGAGATACGGATGTAATCAGTATAGGAAATGCTTAGGGTATCAAGAGTAAAGTAAGTGGCTAATCACAACTTGCTACTGGAATTAGGGACTTACTATACTTGACATAAACTGAGGTATTCCCTTGAATGACCGCATTAGTGTTTGAATCTTATAGCGTGTTAGAGGATGGCCAGTGGTAGATCTTTGAAGGTTTCGTCAGGTGAAGGCTGTGGTGGACGAGGTGCTGGACCGTGTGTCATGAAAAGCATGGCCAAGGCTGCTGAAATGGCACTTGAAGAGCCCGAGATCCATCATCCGGAAGGCGGTGAGGATAGTGGGTTAGAACCCTTGAAAGATTAACATTTAGTCTTTTATTGTATATTTTATATTTTGTACTAGTATAGGGACTAGTTTTGTAAATTGTTAGTTCCTTAGTTTCTAGTATAAATAGCTTAGACTAGAGTAGAGAAAGTAGGAGTCATTCAATAGTTGTTGAAAGGTAGCTATTAAGAGTTTTTGTTGAATTGTTAACTGCTTTCTTACTCTTGTAATTGTCTTAGCTATATCAATGAACTTTGAATTTGTTGATATTGCTTGAATTGATTACAATTGTTTGTGTTTCTCTTGAATTGTTTACATAAATCATTACAGATTGTCTCAATTGATCCTATCATAGTGCTAGTCTGAGGACCACATTGAAAGAGGTTGTTGTCGAAGGATTTCAACAGGTCATGCAGACGATTCTGCCGTTTATGGTGACTGAGGTAATTAGGGCGGTGATGGAGATGATCGCGATTGAAGTGGACAAGAAGAGTAGCGGCGACAAGAATTGGAATGGAAAGCGGGTTGAACATGGTGGTTACACTCCAAACAACAAGGTTGCTAGGACGGATGACCGACGTGTAGCTTCATCCGGTGCGGAGACGAGGAAGTGTGGTAAGTGTGCTAAAGGGCATACTGGAGAGTGTAGGTGGGGATCAAACCTCTGCTTCAAATGTGGGAGGCCTGGTCATTTGGCAAAGAATTGTGGAGTGAAGAGGTTTATAACTGTGCGGAAAGGGTCATATTAGCAGAGACTGTAAGAAGCCGAGGGACAAGAGTTTTTGGACAATAAGGATGACTGGAACTAGAGGGCAGGAGGCAAGCGCAGAGCCTTCACGATGACTAGAGAAGAGGCTAGGACGGACCCTGATGTCATGTTGTTCGATTGCGGTGCTAGTAGGAGTTTTATTTCTGCTAACTTTTGTGCTAAGTTGCCCATTAGGAGTAGAAGTGTTGATGAGCCCTTCGATGTACAAACTGCCATAGGTAAGCCTACCAGGATTTCTGAGATGATAAAAGGCTGTGACATTGCATTTAGAAGGTCATAAGTTTCCTGTTAGACCGTCCGTGATGACCTTAGGCGGTTACAATGTAGTCCTAGGAATGGATTGGTTAGCGGACTACGAGGCGAACATTGTGTGTCACAAGACGGTGATTAGACTGTCATCGCCTGATGGGAGATTGGTGACAGATTACGGTGATCGAGTTACGACTATCCCGGAGGTGATTTCAATTGGTGGCGGGAAAGTGCATGAGGCATGGGTGTAGTGCCTACTTGGCCTACGTGAAGGATGTGGATATGCCAACACCACTACTGTCTGATGTACCAGTTGTGTGTGGCTCCCTAGAGGTGTTCCTAGAAGAATTACCAGGAGTGCCACCAGACCATGGGATTGAGTTCCAGATTGACTTGATACGGGTGCCTAACCTATTGCTAAGGTACCGTATCGGTTGGCTCCGACCGCGATGAAGGAACTGGTGAGCAACTACTGGAGTTGCTTGATAAGAGGTTCATCCGGCTGAGTATCTCTCCTTGGAGTGCTTCGGTATTATTCTTGAAGAAGAAGGATGGTAGTATGAGGAAATGTATTGACTACCGGGAGTTGAACAAGTTAATAGTGAAGAATCGGTATCCATTACCGAGGATTGATGACTTGTTTGATCAACTCCAAGGTGCCAGTTGGTTCTCGAGGATAGATCTTCGATCTGGCTACCATCAGCTAAAGTTTATGGATCAAGATATTCCTAAAAAAGCTTTTCGCACACGTTATGGATACTACGAGTTTCTCGTTATGTCTTTTGGTTTGACCAACGTGCCAGCTGCTTTTATGGACTTAATGAATCGAGTGTGTCGGCCAATGTTAGATAAAGCAGTGATTGTGTTTATTGATGATATCCTGATCTATTCGAAGAGCGAGGAGGAGCATGCGGATCACATTCGAGAGGTGTTGGAGACGTTGAGAATGGAGAAGTCGGATGCTAAATTCTCAAAGTGCATATTTTGGTTGCGCGAGGTTCAGTTTTGGGTCATGTAGTGAATCCCGAAGGGATTATGATGGATCCGGCAAAGGTGGAGGCAGTGATGCAATGGAAATCACCAAAGACGCCATCTGAGATCCGTAGTATCTTGGGTTTGGCGGGTTATTACAGGAGATTCATTCAAGACTTCTCTAAGATAGCTTCTCCACTAACCAAGTTGACCCGCAAAGATATGAAGTTCGTATGGGGTCAAGCTCAAGAGAAGGCATTTTAGGAGTTAAAGGCAAGGTTGACTCAAGCTCCTGTCTTGTCATTACCTGATGGATGCGAAGATTTGGTGGTTATTCTGATGCTTCCTACTCAGGGATGGGATGTGTGTTGATGCTAAGAGGAAAGGTTATAGCCTATGCATCCCGACAGTTGAAAGTTCATGAGGTCAATTATCCCACTCCTGACTTGGAGCTAGCAGGCGTGGTCTTTACGTTAAAGATATGGAGGCGCTATCTATACGGGATTAAGTGCACCATATTTAGCCGAAATACATAGGGCCTTTATGAAATATTGCTCGAGTAGGAGAGGTGGACTATAGGTTGGAGTTACCAAAAGAGTTAAGTGGAATTCATCCGACATTCCATGTATCTCATCTAAGAAAGTGTTTAGCAGACGAAGATATGATGGTACCAATGGAGGATATTGAGGTAGATGAATAGCTCAATTATGTGGAGCAACCAGTGGCGATCATTGATCGTAAGGAGAAGAGGTTAAGGAATAAAGTGTTTCCTCTTGTGCGTGTACAGTGGAAGCACAGGAAGGGATCTGAGTCTACGTGGGAGACAGAGGAAGAGATGAGACAACATTACCCACGATTGTTTGAGGAATCATAGGTTTCGGGGATGAAACCTATATAAGGGGGTAGACTTGTAACACCCGGTTATTTATAAAAGACAAAGAAAAAAGAATAAAGTGAAGAAAAAAGAAAGAAAAGATATTTTACCCAAGTTGAAGGGTAAAAAGTGTCCAAAAGGACAAAATGTTTGAAAAGTGGGTGTAAAAGGTGGCATGGCCGCCCATGTTGTCCACACACCCACATCATTCGGATTTCTAGAAAGAGAAAGAGAAGAGGAGCATAAATTCTCAGGTATTTGAAGAAGAACAAGAAGAAAAGTTTGAATTCAAAGTAAGAATTCATGGTTTTAAGATCTTCTTTACTGGCCTTGCCTCGGTTATATGCTTATGTGTGTTTGTATGTTCGGTTGGTGTACAGTGGGTTTTAGGTGTTTGAACTCAATTTGCAAACGGGTTTGAAGAAGTCTTACACAAAGAACTGCAAAGGTGAGTTCTAGAACCCCTCTTTTTACTTGTTTTAACTTTTTTGACATTTTTATTAAAATGGGTTTTATACTCGTATGTATGTATGTGTGTATGATGCGGGTGGGGTTTAATTTTGGGCTATGTATGGGTTTTATGATATTATGGTTGTGTTTATATGGATTAGAATGTAAGATTTAAGCTTAGAACATGATAGGTCATATTTGGGGACTGAAATATGATGTTTAGGTGTGAATGAGGCTGCTCATGCACCCAAATAGGGCTCATGCGCCTAAGTTATAGAATTTGCCTAATCGCTCCCATACGCTCGAAACCTCATGCACCTAAATAGGGCTTATGCGCCAAAATTTCCTCATGCAACTGGAGGAAATGCGGATGAAGGTTATCCGACTGGAGGAAATGCGGATGAAGAGTCTGCTAGAGAAGAACTGATTGTTCTTACGCATTGACAAATGCGGAAGACCAGATGTGATGCGGACAAGTTCTGCTCTTGCGCTTTGTCAAATGCGGGAGAGTAGAGGATATGTGGATGAACCACATTGTTAGGATCGTGTATGGGATGATGTACTAACTGATTAACGTGTATACCGAACCAAATAGTGCGGAATCCTATTTGATTGGCGATCCAATCAGTGTGAACGCACATAGAAAGAATTATGTATTGTATCTGACGTTAAGAATCGATTAGGAATCGATCTACTGCGATCTATGAACTTGGAGTATGATCTTAGAGGTCTCTGGACGGCTAGGGTGCGTCTGGAGTCGAAGTATGTTTAATGCTTATGATTGTCCACGAATTAGGTGGTATTTATAGGTTAGGGTTGCTCATTCGTGCGACTGAACCATTTGCATGGTTCATTCGTGCGATTGAGCCATGCGGTTGATGCATTCACACGACTGAGTGTTCAGTCCTGCGACTGAGCCAATCTTATGAAGTTGTTCAGGCGTATGGACTATTTAGGCGCATAGACACTCAGTCGCATGGCCATTCAGACGCATGACCACTGTTAGGGCGCATGGTCCAGTCGGACGCATGAGAACTTCACTTAACCAAGTTTTAATGTATTCATTATTATAACATTATATATATCAATTCAAACAATCACAAACCTATATAATCTAGTCAATATGCATTACACAACTCATTAATGAAATATTAAACATTATAAATCAAAACCAGACATTCTCATTTCATTAAGTACCCAAACATTACATAAGTGTAAGACATTCAAGACATATTACATTAACATTCGAATCTAGGTACATATGTATCAACACACATACTAATGCGGATGAAGGTCATGCGACTGAAGGAAATGCGGATGACAGTTTTGTTCATCCGCATCACCCAATGCAGATAAACCATGTATGGATGAGTCTTTGTTCATCCGCATTACCCAATGCGGATGACTCGAGTCTTACTCATCCGCATTTGCTAATGCGGATGAGCAAGAGGATATGCGGATGAGGATTTAGTTTATTTTTCTGAATTTCGGGGAAAAGTGCAAATATAAGTTTTGACTTGGGAGGTTCCCGGGGGTTCATGTAAGTTGACTTTTGAGGTCATAAATGATGTGATGGGGATGAATGATATAAGATGATGATAAGATGATGATTTGATAATGATGATGATGATGATGATGTTAAGTATGATGTTATGCATGATTGATGTGTGAATGATGATGCATGATGATTATGTATGATTGCATGTTATGTTATGATATGTTCCCTATTATGTATGATGATGTGACTTTATGGGTTGTGATATTGTTAATGAACGTAAAGTATTATATTAAAGAAGTGAAAGATTTAAGATAATGAAAGTGGAACATAATGAATGAATGAAAAGTCTTGCAAGCATATGAAAGGAGGTTCACAACTCATTGAGAGTTGTTAGTTCAACTATGTGTGTATCTAGAACGTGCGATTTTGGCTAACTAATAAGGGATTATACATACATTAAGAGTTTAGTCTCGGTGACTGCTCAAATACGTGTGAATTTTTAATTACTGTGTGTCATACAGCGTGCAATATTAGCTAACCCATAAGACTTCACACACATAGGGGGAGTGTTCAACTGTGTGTATCTATAGCGTGCGATTTTGGCTAACTCATAAGGGTTCATACACACAGTAATAGTTCAGTCTCGGTGACTGCTATAATGTGTGTGATTTCCTAATTATTGTGTGCCATACAGCGTGCGATTTTGGCTAACCCATAAGAGTTCACACACACAGGGGGAGTGTTCAACTATGTGTGTATCTAAAGCATGCGATTTTGGCTAACTCATAAGGGTTCATACACACAGTAAGAGTTATGTCTTGGTGACTGCTCCAATACGTGCGATTTCCTAATTACTGTGTGTCATACAACGTGCGATTTTGGCTAACCCACAAGAGTTCACACACACAGGTGGAGTCTATCCTAGTGACCACTCCATACGTACGATATGTGTAACATGTGCGATATGTGCGATATGGGGTCCTTGTCACTTAACCCTAAATGATATGGCCTTGTGCTTAAGAGGGGGGTTAAGCATATGACAGGACCTAGATAAAAGTGAAAAGATAATTAAGTACGAAAAGTACGAAATGTGTTAATTATGCGAAATGTACAAAACGAACGATGGTGAAGATAATAACTATTACCTTGATGTATGTATGATGTGTGATCACGTGCGATAGTAATGAAAATGTTTTAATGAATGGAAGGTAATGCCATGTCTTTATAAAAACTAGAACTCACTCAGTAAAGCTGACTTTTTATGCATTTTCCAGTTGATAGGTGAGCATTGCTGAGGATGGCACGGGGCAACTACTTGGCCTTTTTGGATAGCATCCATTTGATAAAAATGTGACGTTTTTGTGATGTATGCAAATAATGATGTTTTGTAACCGGTCAACATTGTATTTATTTTGCAAAAGTGCTTATAAAGCAAATGGATTTTTAAATGTTTCCGCTGCAATGATTTCTATGAGTTAATGAAAATATATGTTTTTAGAGCGATGATTGGCCAGCTATAAGCGTCCCGGGAACGGGGCCTTACAATTATGTACATACACGGTCCTCAAAAGTGGTATCACAACTTTGGCTCTTAATTTTGCATGTGATTCGATCAGTTTTGGTGTTAACTTAATGTTTTCATTCAAAAGGGTCATCCTTTTGAGTCAAAAAGTGTTTTCGACATTTTCTGGCATTAAAGTTTCTATTTTTTCACTATATGCAGATTAGGGTTCTTGGAAAAATTGCGTTTTTGTGTGAAAGTGTCAAAATCTTCGATTTTGCCAAAACAGCAGCCTTCAGTCGCACGACTAGCTCATACGTACGATTGAACTCATTCGCACACTCCATTCGCACAACTAAACTCAGTCACATTCATCATTCGCATGACTGATTAGCTCCAGTTGTTTGAGTCCATTCGTCTTGTTCATACGCACGACTGAATCCAATCGCACGATTGAATTTTTTCGCACCCTTCATTCGCATGAGTGAACCATACTCATAGTCCATTCGTACGATTGAAACTGTCATGTTCTCCAAGTATCAAGTTCATACACATGGAAGATCAGTTTGTTGTGTTTACTGCCGGGAAGGACTCACGCATCCAGAACCTTCTGCTTCTGGAAAATGAGATAGGGAATCACAATAAACCTCCTAAGCTTATAACGTTAGATGACAATCCACAATGGAAACATCAGTTCGAGATTTACTTAAATGGAGTTTATCCCAATCTTTGGACATCCATTGAGACTGGTTATGCAGTGCCAGTCAGCGCTAATGGAGTCAAGTTAACTTTGGGAGGAATGAATGAAGCACAAAAGACACTCTTCAATGCTGAGAAGAAAGTTTATGCTCTGTTGACTTAGTCAATACCGAATTTCATCTGTTTTCTGAGAAAAAACAGGCCAAAAAGCTATGGGAGGCTTTAGAGAAGAGATATGATGGTAATGCAATGTTAAAGGCGCTGAAGGCTAAGGCTCTCAAGAAGGAGTTTGATAATTTCTCCTCAATAGGGAATGAGAGCCTGGATGAGATAATTGACAAATCTTATCATCTAATGAGTGAGCTGCACACTCATGGTGTAACCACATCAATGGAAGATAAAGTTTCAACTTTTGCTGATGGGTTACCTGATAAATGGGAATCATTTGTGTCCAATCTGAGACAGAATGACATTCTAGCAATGTTGGACATAAATGACTTCATCTTGAAGTTAAGAGAGGAAGAATTGAAGATGAAGTACAAGTCAAAGAAATGATCCTACGTTTAGAATCCTTCACTTTACAACTTAGTTTCGTCTCCAGCTGTTTCAGGAGCACCTCTACAAACAGCTTTTGTGTCTAGTTCATCTGCTTCTTCCTAAACCACTGCTTTAGGACCAAAAACGTCAGGGTCATCTACTACCCAATATATAGTGCCTAAAGCCAATACTACAAAGTTGAAGACCGAGAATCTCGGTAATATCACAGTGGAAGTTACAAAGGAGCACATGGATCTTCTAGCAACTGTTGTCCAATCCTATAATGGTTTACTTGTCGGGAAGATTGGAAATTTTCATCTTGCAGATGAAGACTACAATCAAGTTGATGAGAATGAGCTAGAGAGAATGGACATCATGTGGGCCCTGTCAAGTTCAGTTAGAAGAGCTAAAAAGTTTGTCAAGAAAACGGGGCAGAACCTAATAGCCACTAAGGAAATGATGTTTGGTTTTGACAAAACCAAAGTAACATGCTTTAACTGTGGTGAGAAAGGGTACTTTAAACGTGAATGTGTAAATCCCAAGAAAACGGGTAATGGAAATCCATTTCCGACCTTCAACCGTCAAGACAATGACACAATTGGAATTGTTTCTTCAAAAAAAAAGACAAAGGCTCTTACTGCTCAAGGTGATGAAGGACAAGACTGGTCCTTCTGTTTTGTTTCTCGTGGAGAATCAAATATTGACTTTGTTGAAGCAGTAGATGATGGGTCTACTAGTGAAGGTGAGATGGCAGCTGAGCAATCGATCTCGGATATTGAAGAAGTTGTGAACGTGGTAAATCACCTGGTTGTAGAAGAGCTTAGAGCAATGATTTCAGAATCACCTGCCACCAAAGGATCTAATTCTGCTTTTGTGAAGTCGCTGGATCGGTAGACATACTACCGTGTTCTTGAAAAAAGGAGACAAAACGATAACCAAGAGACAAACAATAACACGAACTATAATAAAATGGTTTCATTGATAAAACCTAATGATTACAAGCTCGTTACAACATAAGAATCACAACTCTTGGCAATGGGAGATCGAGCATGATCTCCCCTCTCATCCGGCAGCACCTAGGCCCCGGGCACAATCCTTAATCTCTCTACACAATGAAATTGGTATTTATAGGCCTCAGCCCATATCAGATGTGACTGGGCCCATTCGTACGATTGGGCCATGCGTATGGTTCAATCGTACGACTAGACCATACGAATGGTTTAGTCTTATGAATGGCCCAATCGCATCTCTCAGTCACACGACAGGTCCATTAGCATGGCTCAGTCGTACAACTGAGTCTCATTCGCATATGCTCCTGCGAATGACCTAGATTCATGTGTTTACATCATATTGGGTGTATTACATTAAGCCTACACTATTCGTCAAGCGACGAATACACTATATATGACAATAATAGCTCCAACAAATTCCCCATTGGACGTTGCTTGTGAATAGTAGATAGCACCTCTTATAACCTTCAGTCAATCTTTGCTCTGGTTTCCAATAGAATCAAACGAAACACCAAATTAGCCAATGTTGCTGATCCGTCAGGTTGCTACAGTATCCCTGAAAATGAATTTTGGCATAATAGCTTTCGTTTACTTTGCAGAGGACCATCATAGCAACAAGATTCCCCATATGACTGATTGTTCCAGATAATGAAATGAACAGTTTTCCATTGCTTCAATCTTCACACATGCAAACATGATTAACATTAATACCTGCAGAAATTCCCCCTCAAATTTAGCATATCCCAATATATAAACGTTGTGCTCTCCTGGCATCTTCATATGGTGTATTGGGCAAAAAGTAGAGGGTTCCAATCAACAGTTGACAATCACAACCAGATCAGCGTGCACTCAAATTCATCATTAGAAACCAGCTCACATCATCACTTTCTGATTGCGTCTTCAATTTCTCTATACAAGATTCCCCCTAAGAATCAGAATCCTCTTTGTGTGGATAAATATAACATGATTAGTCCATAAATAGTTAGATGCTCCTGACTACCCCACAAAATCAGCATCGACTGCTGACATATTCTCTTCTTTTTTTCGTGTTCTAACTACATTCATCTATTCTGGAAGTCCAATGAATAATAGGGTATCCATCGAGCTAATTTGACAAAAGAACCTCAGGATGAATGTGCTTTGCCCATCCTTAAATCTGTGGAAGAGGCAGTTCCAGACTCTTTTCTTTTGGTCTGGAACAAATGCGGATGAGTCAATGCGGATGGCTCAGTCGTGCGATTGAACATACGACTGGTTCGTTCGCAGGACTGAACATACGACTGGTCCAGTCGCATGATTGAACATACGACTGGTCCAGTCACATGGTCCAGTCGCATGATTTAACATACGACTGGTCCAGTCGCATGGTCCAGTCGTACGAATGGTCCATTAGCATGGTTCATTCGTACAAATGGTCCATACTCATGGTACAGTCACATGAGCGGGTCTACACGCAGATTTTCAGTTCCACAGCCGCCATGGTTGCCAAAAACCGTAATCTTATGAATTTTACATGAACCAAACCAAAATAGACATCATAAGATTCGCAAGGGTGATCAGAACATGGTTCCGGGTTTGATTTTAACCAGGAAACAACATACGTAACAAGATCTGAGCAAAACACGAATAATACGAAGTGGGTTTAACGTCAAAGAATCTGAAATAGATCCAGAAATCAAGAGCTCGTGTTGCTAGAATGATTGTTAGATCAATCTAGAAATAACCGGCTCTGATACCAATTGTGAACTCGCTGGATCGGTACACATCCGAGCGTGTTCTTGACGAATGGAGACAAAACCAAAACCAAGAGACAAACAATAACACGAACTATAATAAAATAGTTTCATTGATAAAACCTAATGATTACAAGCTTGTTACAAGATAAGAATCACGACTCTTGGCAAGGGGAGATCGAGCATGATTTCCCCTCTCATCCGGCAGCACCTAGGCCACGGGCATAATCCTTAATCTCTCTACACAATGAAACTGGTATTTATAGGCCTCAGCCCATGTCAGATGCGACTGGGCCCATTCGTAAGATTGGGCCATGCGTATGGTTCAATCGTACGAATGGTTCAGTCTTATGAATGGCCCAATCACATCTCTCAGTCGCACAACTAGTCCATTAGCATGGCTCAGTCGTACGACTGAGTCCCATTCACATATGTTCCTGCGAATGACCTAGTTTCATGTGTTTACAACATATCAGGTGTATTACATTAAGTCTAGACAATTCGTGAAGTGACGAACACACTATATATTACAATATATGCTCCAACAACTTTGATGGCTGATTCAACCAATTCATCACCGGTAAGTACCCTAAACTAGTTATTTGATAAACATGCTTGTCATGAATGTGATAAATTTAGAGAAAGCATTTATTTGCTAGGTTATTAGAACACAATGATAACTTAGTAAATGAATTACAACTCTGCACTGAAGCTAATCGTATTTTAAAACAAAATAAGTGTAGTTTTAAAGAAAAGATAGAACTTTTGGGGAACAACTAAGGGAAACCGAGGTTGTTGCCTTAAATCAATCAAATGATATAAAGTTTTATTTAAATTCTTTAGAAGAGACCAAAAAGGAAAGTAGTTTTGGAAGTCGAAGTAAACTTTTTAAAACAAAAACTGTGTAGTTGGGATAGTTCTTCTCACATAGTTCAAAACATTGTGAAAGAACGAAACAATGGGGAAGGTTCGGGGTAGAAAGTATATAACACCCGGTTATTTTAAAGTCAAGGAAAAATTGAATTAAGTGAAGGAAAAGAAGGAAAAGAAATAAAACCCAAGTCTAGGGGTAAAAAGTGTCCAAAAGGACAAAATGTTTGAAAAGTGGGTGTAAAAGGTGGCATGGCCGCCCATCACCCTTTCTAAACACAAATCTTTCAGATTTTAGAGAGAGAAAGTAAGAGAGCAGAGATATAGTCGGATTTGAAGAAGAACAAGAAGAAAGAATTTGAATTCAAGGTAAGAATTCATGTTGTTATGGTGTTCTTAACCGGTTATGTCCTTGGGTTTATGCTTATGTGTGTTTGTATGTGTGCGGGTATGTTTTTTTAGTGGGTTTCTAAGCGGTTGAATTCAATTTGCAAACGAGTTTGGAGGAAGCCATACTCAAATGCTGCAAAGGTGAGTTCTAGGACCCCCTTTTACTGGTTTTTAACTGATTTTGGGGCTGGAAATGCATGAATGTATGTTTTTATTAAACTGGGTTTCGGACCTGTATGCTTGAATGTGTGTATGATGATGTTATGATGTGATGTGTGATTATGTTCATGCTTGATGATGTATGATTGTGTTTCTAAGGCTTAGAGGGTAAGATTTAAGCTTAGAACCTGATGAATGGTGCATGGAAATCG
>BJCM01268591.1:0-14467 GCA_018326385.1 Flaveria bidentis
TCTGTTAGGCATGTACCTATTCAGGTCTCACTGACTTCCTCCTCCAGCTCATCTAGCTCTCAAGATGATGCTACCAAAAAGGGGGAGAATGTTCAAAGACAAACACATGAGGAACCACAGAATCGGCCTTCAACTTCAACATCTTCCTCTCCCATCATCTCTGTGACTGAAACATCTCAAGTCACTCTTCAGATTAATCCAAGGATGCTCAGAGATCTCTACAGACTCTTCACCAAGTTTCTGTTAAGATCTTCCTTTTAGTAGCCAAGCCATGATGCTGCAATGATATACTTTGGAGCAGAAGAGCTTCAAAGGCTGACTGCACCTTCTACCACTATGGAAGAAGTTAGTCAACCTAAGGTTCTTATGGAACCTAAGATTCAATTCAAAGGGGAAATGGGAACTGATGGCCCAGCAACTAAAACAGTTGGGATAGAATCTGCATCTCCTTTCAATTCCGAAGCTGAAGTTAAAGCCTCGGAAGAACAAGCTGAATCTTTCGAAGCTGAAATGGAAGCTGCTGAAGGACTGTTCAAAATGTCCGAGGAACTGATCATCACAGACGCTATCCTGGAAATGGCATCAGAAGTGAGTAGTAAGGACGTTCCAATCGCACCTCCATCTCAAACACCATCTCTGACTCTCTCACAATCAGAAACCTCTCTCCAAGAACAAACACAGTCAGGATCTTCAAAAGACAAAGCAAAAAGGAAGATGACTGTGGAAGAGCTTCAGGAAGAGGAGAAGATTGAGAAACTTAAGAAGAAAGGAAGACTTCAGACTGAGAAGTTGCTAGCTGCCAGTACAAAAGCAGCTACTTCCAATCAGGAAGTTGTCATCAATAAAAGAAGAGAGCAAATCATTGACCAGCTCATTGAAATAGGAGCTTCCAATGAAGAAACACTCTTGCTACCATTAGAGGAGTTGGTGGAACTAGAGAAGGCAACCAGGCTGAGACTTGAAGAAGAAGCCAGGTTGGCCTTGGAGGTAGAGGAAGAGAAACAGAAGGAGGCTGAATTGCAGCTAAGGAGAGACAGGATAAACTTCCTACTCTCCAGAGGCTTTGATCTTCAAGAACTCTCTCCACACAACGATTATACGATCCTCTGGCACTACAATAAAGTGCAGGATCAAATGGAGAAAGAAAGGAAGAACGCTGCAAAAGAAAAGGCCAGAGAAAAGAAGAAGGAGGAGGAACTGGATAGGGTCACTGCCTCCAAGAAGCTCACTGAGAAAGCCTGGATGAAGGACTATCTTCAGGCTCATGGCTTTTCTGGTAGGCAGGTGGATCCCATGTCTAAAAGGACACTCCAATGGATTGTCACTGAAATTAAGGCTGACATCCGGATGGGGAAAAGGAAAGAAATGTATAGAAGGGAAAAAGGGATGACCTTCTCTGCTTCTACCCAACCACAACCAGAACCTTCACCCTTACCATTCACCATTAAACCTGAACCTTTCACCCCTAAACCCATATCACTACCCACACCTACTCCCTCTCCTCAACCACCCAAACTTCCCATTATCCAACCTAAAACACTAGCCAGAACCTCTTAACCTAAACCTACCTTATCACCAATCAGACCATCCCTTGAGCCTTCTCAACATCTCTCCCTTGAGGAGTTTAAGGCAATCAAGACAAAGCTCAATAATTGCACTACTCTGAGCGAAGTTTCTTGTATGGAAGACTCTGCCAAGGAAAAGATTGAATAAGCTTCAAGGAGAGTTCTTAAGAAGACTAGTGAGAAGTTTCCAATAAACGAAAAAGATGTATAACAAAATGTTGATTCTAGATATGGATAATCCTCAATATCTAGAAATAACCAAAAGAACCAAAATGCTGAAGCCTCAGGAGATAAAGTTAATGGAGTTAGTAAGAAGATCTCATGAAAACAGGAAAGAGCTTATGAGTATGTTTCCTAATGTTGAAAAACAAGGATATAAAGTGTCTATTGATCAAAAGCAACTTTGAAATAAAGCTAGATCAGCCGGACACCTAGTGAGAAATGTGCTACAAACAGGACAATCAATATCAGAGTTGTTGAATGCCATGATTGTGCCTGAGAAATAAAAGGAAGTGAAGATTATAGCATGGAAGTATGATGAGATTTTTTATGCTTTTCTGATTAAAAGAGTAAATGTAATTTGTGTTGTCTATCATTTTTACTCTAGCATTATAGCATTACATGTGCAAGATCTGAAGGAATTACACAAGTTACCTCTTATTAATTATACAAAGGCTAATATAGGAGAAAACTCCCCCTAGGCTGTATTCTCTAAAAACTCCCCCTAGGATGATGCTACCAAAACACTTAGTAGACTTCAAATATAAACAGTCCTTATTAGGATAATCACCATTCCTTTCTTCATGAGGTGATCAGGATCCTTCAAACTGTCAAAGTATCTTCTCATGTCAAAGAGATCATGCAGAGGCAGATTGAACATGTCTTGCCATATGTAGAGATCCTCAATGCCTTGATCTCTGATGAAATGCCATCTTTCCTGATTTGTGGTGTATGTGCAGGACAAGATGGGTCTTCTTGATGATAGAGGAGCTATTTGAATAGGAGTTGATGTAGCATCCTCTGATTGCACATCCTCTAGATGTTGTGACTCATCCTGAGGTTTAGAAAAGGATGCAATCTTCTTCTTCTTTGGCTTTGACTTTGAAGCCATCCTTTTCTTTCTCTTTGATGCTTTCAACTGAGAAGACTGGCTTGCAGCACCTAATTGATCTTCATTGTCTTTCTCAGTTGGGACTTCCTCTCTCTCGGGCACAGAAGGAGAGGGAGGTTAACCCTGCTGTGGATCAGAAGATGAAGCTTGCTATCATTCAGTTGGAGGTTTGGGTTGTGTTGTCTCTGGTTGTTCAATCTTAACATCCAATTCAGGTGGAGCTTGACTTGGAGAGGAGTGTAAGTCAATCAGCTCTCCACTCTTTATCTTCTGCTTGATCACCCTTATATGCTCATCCATAGTGGATAGAGACATGGGGCCAAGTCTCCTTCCAGAGAATCCGTATAGCTTTAAGGAGCTCATCATCCTCTGTCTGTCAGCATACTTCTTGATATTCTTTAGATGATGGCTTTTAATTTTGCAACTTCTTCCCTTAGCTTTCTTTTGGTTGTCTTTCTTTCCTTGACTATATCAAGCTCGAGTTGTTTGAGATATTCAAACTCAACATAGTCATAGGATAAGGGAAGAAGTGCTTCTGTCTGATAGAGGCTTGTGGCAATCAGGTAGTTGATCATCTTGATCCTGTCTTCTTCTTTGTCTACCTGAGGTTCTTTTTGAACACATCCTCTTGTGTAGGACTTTCTTGAACTGGGGAGAGAGTAGGCACATGCTTGTACAATCTTTTCTTTCTTCTTTCTTCTTTGATTTATACCAGTAGCTCTGCATCTTCTGCCTCTTTCTTCTCTTTTGACCTCTTAATGTCAACCAGTTAATTCAGTTCATCTAAGGGGAGAGAAATGACATTGTCTATGTCATAGTTCCTTGTCTGCAAGTAGTTTATCCTCACTGCCCTCAACTCATCATCTTGAGTGTTTGGTCTGGGGGCAACCCTAGAAGAGGAACTTTCTCCCCTCAGCTTCCTTTTCCTCTCTCTCTCTCTCTCTCTCCCCTCCTCCTCAATCTCCTCAGATGTCTTCTTTATTTTCTCTTTGTCACTCACAAACCTTTGTGACTCAAGGTGGAGAGAGCTTTGGCTTTTATTGCTTGATGTAGCTTTTGTGCTCTGGCCAAAGAGAGGTTGAGAAGCGCCTTCACCAGCGGGTGTCTCAATAAGGGTATGGATCACTATAGCAGTTGATGTTGATGGGACTGGGCTCTCAGATTCTACCACTGGGCCTTCAGTCAAGGTTTCCCCTATGAAACTAATCTTAGGGTCTGCCTCAACATCCAGTTGACCGATGGCATAGCTTGATTGCCTTAGCCTTCTTCTGAAGCTGAACTCTGCAATGATCCTGTCTTGGATTCTTTGTGCCATTTTGTCAGCTTGTCTTGATTTGCTTGGATTGATAAGTGGCATTATGACAAAATCCAGACTTTCATAGAAGTTTAGAGTGTGAAAGTTGAAGATCTCTTGTTGCCTTTGCACTCTAAGAATGATGAGGGCTTTTCTGTTGTTGTCATACCTCTACTCAATGATGTGATTGGAAAATGGTGGAGATGACATAGCCCTTGGTATCCCTTCCTCAAAGAGACTCTATATTAAGAAGTCTATTGAGTCCATATCAAAATGAACTCCCAGGTTCTATGGCAGTGAAGGCTTTCTCCCTTTTTTTGGTAGCATCACCCACTTGCATAGATGAGCTAGGAGTTAGGTCAATCACCTCCACAGGTTCTTGTGTTCGTGGTTGAGCTCCTCTTAAAGGTCTCCCAGCTAGTTGTTCCTTAAGATATGAAATCTCAAGTTACTGATCATTAACCATGTTTTGCAAGGTAGTCACCTGAGATTCAACGTGACTAATCTTGGAGACTAAATAGGTGCATGTTGTAGACAATTGTTGCACATTTAGTCTTAGATTCCCCTTATCTTCATTAGAAGAATTATTGGGGGATGAGATAATTGGAGAAGAGTCTTCCATCTCATCACCAGCTTCAGGTTCTTGACTACTGGTTTTCCTCTACTCACTGACAGCCTCAGTTGGGAAGTCAGTAGGCTAACTTGCCATGGTTGAGGTCTTAATGATGTATTCACTTTGAAAAGTGAGAGCCTCTTCCATATGGATATCCTGAAAATGTTTAGAAGTGTCCACCTTAGTTGTAGGTGATTGATCTGGGATAGAAATAGGAGACTGAGGAGCATGATACTAATTAAAACCTAGAATTTCATTAGTATAAAAGTCAAGGTTGGGAATTGGTTGGTTGAGATCTAAAGGCTACGGATGGTAACTGTCCTCTGAAGTTTGATCACCTAAGTGTTGAGACTCAGAATGATGGCTTAAGGAAGTTTGGGTTATGAGCTCATCAGGCTGAGCATGAGGGACCTCAACACTGATCATAGAAGTAATGGGAGTGGTTTGCTCCTCATGAGAAGTGGGAGCTCCAGTGTCCAATTCTTCCTATATGGGTAAGTATATGGGGGCATCCATAGACAGAATAGTCTGATTAGGGGTTCGTTTGTGTTTTCTTTTGTAGGTGAGGGTGATTTGTGGTTGTTGAGGTGGTTGGGAAGTAGAAGGTGTGGGTTCAACACTAGCTGGTGCTGCTAGGTTGTCACCTTGAGTAATGAGCTCTAACATTTTTAGGACTAGGGTAGTTTCTACCCCAAAGAAGCCAACAGTGGGTTTTCTCATTATTTTGAAGATGCCGGGCTTCATCTGTCCTAGTTTAAGAATATTACTTGTTCCCCTTAACTGTGAGCCCAGTTCACAGTTAAGAATGTATTGAACATATCTAGGGAACATGTAATACTCTAAGGAGTCCAAGTTTGTAAGTAAGTTAGTATAAACAAAATGAGAATACCTGAACTTGACTCCTTGAACCATCCCATTGACTATGAAGGAGAGATCCTCAGGAATCTGGTCCCATCCACCATGCTTGTTTGATAAGGTGTGGATAACCACATGGAGCAGGAATTTACATTTGGATGAGACCTTCCATTTCCTGAAGGTCTTTATAGAGAAATCTCCCTCATATCCCATCAGCTCAAAGGATTGTTGACATCCTCCTTGGGAAAGAACACCTCACCTTCTTCATTGTCCAGATGAAGATGCATGTTTTTGACGGACGGAGTGATGAGACTATTGGCAGACAGTGCCTTCTCCCCGTCCATTATGACCCCTTGGCAGGTCCTCTAGAATTCTAGCTGTTGATCCTCATAGAGAGGAGGATCAATGGTTAGGGAGGTGAGATAGTTTGATAAAGCTAAGAAACAGCAAACCACTGAGAAATGTGAATCTTTCTCAGAGTTTAACAGAACAACCTCATTATGTTATCTGTGTAACTGCATGGTAAAGTTTGGATCATTTCAGTGAAAAGGGTTGGCCATTTTAAGGTAGCTAAAGGATGAAGAAAGAAAGAAGAAAGAAATTTCAGAGAGAAATTTGGGATTTTAGGTCAGGAGGATGAACAAGCAAATGATAGAAAGATGGGGAAACTGTTGGGTTTATATGTGAAAAAAGATTTCAGATAAAATTTAATGAAAGAGGATAAACTTTGAAATCTGGATGTCGGTCCCACCTCTGAAAAAGTAGTTTACTTTTGCTCAAAAAGTAGTTTTCTTGGAAGTCAAAAAGCATCCGAAGGTAAATTATCTTCGAAAGTTTTAATGAAAAAGCTTCCGAAGCTAAAATGACTTCGGAAGATTTTCATGAGAGTTTTGAAAATTTTTCTTCGAAAGAAAAATTAAGACTTGAGTGCTTTGTTCATATAAGAACAAAGCTTCCGAGAGTTAATTTGCTTCAAAAGAAGATGACCTTTGAAAACATATAAGTGTTTGAGACAAGCATTTAAGCTTCGGATAATATTTCAGAAATTTCTTTCGAAGTTAAATTTCTTAGACAGTTATTTGTTTTGAAGGCATGTTTTTCTTTCGAAGATAAAAACATATCTTCTGAAGGATCAAAAAATTTTCAAAAGTCTAAGGAAAGTCTTCAAAAAGATTTCATCCAAAGAAAACAAGAGCTTATGAAAATGATGAACTAGACAACTTAGTACACATATATTTTAAGAAATTATAAGAATTAGTTTAAAGAAAAACCTACTCAAAGTTGATCATCCCAATAGCTGATATTAGATATTTAAATATATGTTCATCAAAAGCTTTTGTAAACAGATCAGCATATTGTTCATTCGTGCGAACTTTGACTAGTTTAATTAATCCCTTTTCATAATTATCTCTTATTAAATGATACATGATATTGATGTGTTTAGTCCATGAGTGTTGCACAAGATTTTTTGTGATAGAGATATCACTATTGTTGTCTATGTGAATGAGAGTCTCCTTGAAGGTCAACCCATAGTCCAACATTTGATTTTGAATCCAAAGCAATTAAGCACAATAGCTTGCAATAACAATGTATTCAACTTCAACAGTTGATGTAGAGACACAGGATTGTTTCTTGCATTGCCATGAGACAACCCTCCACCAAGAAACTGACATCCCCTAGATGTAGACTTTGCAGTCATGTTGCAACCACCATAATCACTATCTGTATATGCATACAGATTGAGGTCAGAATTCTTCGGATACCACAAACCAAGTGTGGAAGCACCTTTGAGGTATCTTAGAATCCTCTTGACAGTGATAAGATGAGACATCTTAATGTTGGCTTGATATCTTGCACAAATACATGTAGCAAACATGATATTAGGCCTGCTAGTTGTAAGATACATAAGAGACCCAATCATAGCCCTACAAAGGTGTTCATCCATACACTCCCCCTCAAGATCAGGTCCAAGAGAGTGGTTTCTTGCTATGGGTGACTTAGCAATCTTACACTCAGTCATGTTGAACCTCTTGAGTATGTCCTGAACATACTTTGACTGACTTATGAAGATGCCATCTTCAACTTGCTTCACTTGAATTCACAGAAAGAAATTGAGTCCCCCCATGGCACTCATTTCAAATTTGTCCTTTATCAGCTTCTCAAAGTCTTTGCAGAGGCTTGGATTAGTTGAACCAAAGATGATGTCATCTACATATACTTGAACTAACATCAAGTCATTTCCCTATCCTTTGATGAAGAGAGTTCCATCTATAGTACCCCTCCTGTATCCATGTTTGCAGAGATACTGAGATAGAGTCTCATACCACTTCCTGGGTGCCTTGCAGCCCATTAAGAGCTTTGTCAAGCTTGCAGACATAATCAGGATAATCAGGATCTGCAAAACCAGGTGGTTGTTTGACATATTCTTCTTCATCAATCACTCCGTAAAGAAAAACACACTTCATATCAAGTTGATAGACCTTGAAGTTCTTGGATGTAGCAAATGCTAGGAAAATCCTAAGAGCTTCCAGTCTTGCTACATGAACAAAGACATCAGTGTAGTTAATCCTTTCTTCTTGTGTGTACCCTTAAACAACTAGTCTAGCTTTGTTGTTAATGATAATGCCTATATCATCCTTCTTGTTCCTAAACACCGATTTGGTACCAATGGTAGTCTTCCCATGAGAAAGAGGACAAAGGTTCCAAACTTTCTACCTTTTGAATTGAAGTAGCTCCTGTTGCATAGCTTCAACCCAACTTCCATCCTTTAGAGCTTCATCAATTTTCTTTGGCTCTATCTGGGATAAGAAACAAGAGTGAAGACATACATTTGTTTCATGGGTTTGTCCTCTTATTCATACCCTTGTGACAACATCTCAAATGATGTTCGTGGTGGGATGAGACTTGTGGATCCTTAGCTGAGGGATCATAGCAAGTTATTGAGAGAGATCTAAATTAGAGAAATTTAGATCTGGCACAGATGTTTCACCCACCACATCAGTACACTTATCAATAGAAACTTGATCCAATGAGTGTGTGACATCATTGATGTTGTCATCAATGGAGTGGTTATCAGCATCAAGAAACTCTTGATCACTGTCACCACCTCCATTGTTTTCTTCTACATGTGAGGCATCTCTATCCGGTTGTGGACCCTCTGAGCTGGAAATTGATGGCATCCCAGAACTATCACCTGAGTTTGTCATTGTAGTGCTGATAGAAACCTCACTTGCAGAAGTAGATCCAACTGGAGTTGAAGATGTGTTACTTGAAGGTCTTCTTAGCTTAAATCTTAGATCATGATCACGTGTTGATAGGATATCTGCAGATCCTAAAACAGTCTCACAAGATTTGTTATAACAGTTGGTAACTAAATCAAGATCAAACAACCAATCAGGACTAGAACCAACTACACAGGGTGCGTGTTCATTGAAAGTCACATTGGTTGACACCTTAACTATTCTAGTTCTGAGATTGTATACTATATAAGCCTTAGATTGGGAAGAGTATCTAATAAAGTGTCCATCATCAGATTTCTTACCAAATTTGGCAATTTGATCTTTGGTATTCAAGATGGTGCAAGGACATCCAAATGACCTGAGAAAACCAATGAAAGGTTTCCTTTGTGCCAAAGATCATAAGGAGTCTTGCCATGAGTCTTAAGCACTAAAGCTTTGTTATGCACATAGCAGGCAGTGTTGACTGCCTCGACCCAAAAGGTGATGGGCAGCTTAGAGTCAGACAACATTGTTCTTGCAGCCTCAATAAGTGTCATGTTTCTCCTTTTAGCAACACCATTTTGTTGAGGTGTCCTCAGAGCACTATATTGTCTTGAAATACCTTTTCATCATAAAATGCATCAAGGATTTAGTTCTTGAATTCAGTTCCTTGATAACAACTTATGATTTTGACCTTGTGATCAAATTGATTCTTAATCTTTTTATGAAATTCTTCAGAATCTCAAGAGTCTCATCCTTAGTTCTAAGGAAAAAGATCCAAGTGAATCTTTTAAAGTCATCTATGATCACTAAATAGTAAGAGGTCCTTCCTAGACTCATTACACTGGTGGGCCAAAGAGATCCACATGTAACAAGTGTAGGGGAGTAGTGATGGAGTTCTTTCCTTAGGATTGTAAGATACCTTATGTTGCTTCCCTTTCAGGCATGCAACACAATATTCATCACTTGTAAACTCTTTCTTTGGAATTCCAGTTACCAAATCATTCTTAATAAGTTTATTCATGTTCTTAAAGTTTACATGCATATTCGTTTATCCCATAGAAAATACTCATCACTATTGGCTTTAGATAGAAAGCATGAAACTTCTCCACAGGGAGATGTTTCTTGCAATTCTATCTTGTACATGTTCCTTTTCCTATGGGCTCTAAGCAGGATATGCTCATGAGGAATAATCACCCCAGGCTCGAGAACAATGCACTCATGCTCAGTAAAGAGCATGTTATGACTCTGATCACAAAATTGGGATACACTTAGAAGATTGTACCCAAGCTCCTTGACAAAGTTTACCTTTTCATTATTGAGCTTATCATTTGTGACCTTGCCCCTTCCAGAAATATAACCACCTTCGTCTACTCCAAAAGCAACTGGTCCTCCATCAATCCTTTCAAAGTTCTAGAGTAGTGACCTATTGCTTGTCATGTGCCTAGAACAACCACAGTCAATAATCTAGACATTCATGTTTGTCTTGAGTTGTCCCTGCACAAAGAAAATGATTAGTTACATTTGGAAACCCAAGCCTTATTTCTCTTGTGCTCACTAAGAGAAACAGAAGGTAATGCAATAGTAATAGATCCTATGGTTGTGCTTGGAGGATCTTGAGCTGTTGTTGATGGAGAATTTTCAGTCACTTGGTCTTTCTTAGACTTCCACACCACCTTTGGAAGCTTGGACTTGACCTTCACTACATTGGAAGCTTTTGAGACTTCGGAAGTTTTGATGACTGAACCTTCAGAAGATTCTACAGACACTGCAGCAGACTTCAGTGCTTCGAAAGTATTTCTTCCTTTCGAGACCAACTTTTCTTCTGAAGGCAATTTTCCACTTTCCTTCTTCTCAGATTTGGAGCTTCCGAAGGAAACAAATTTTCCTTCCGAAGCTTGAATCTTCTTGAAACTCTTGGAAGTCCTTGTCTTGGCCATATGAATAGTACCTTTAGGATTGTATGGACAATCCTTAGTAAGATGAGCAGTACTTTCACACATGACACACTCCATTTTCTTCTTCCCAAGAGCCTTATGTTGGGAATAAGACTGACCTTGGTCATATCCCTTCTCCACCCTCATCTTTGCAGATGCTGAGACAGTCATTTTGGGCTTAGGATTGTTCTTGGAGTTGGATGGTCCAGGTTGTGTAGTAGTGATACACAACAAATCAACCTTCTTCAGGGTACTAAGATGATTTGAACATGAACCAGAACTATTAGCAGAGGAGTTTAGGTTGATGTCTTCAGTCTTTATTACTTCAAACCCTGCAGAGATAAAAACTTGTTTCTACTTAGAGTCAAAAGTAACCTTGATCTCTTGAGCATTCCTTGCTTTTCATTTGATTTTTCTAATGAAGTTCTTTCTCATTGACTTGGTCCTCACAGTCTTCTTCTTCTTCTCTTCAGAGGATAGTGGCCCTTCTTCACTCTTCTCAGAGAGATTCTTCACTATCACTTCTTCATCCTCTTCCTTCAAAGTATCTATGAGAGGAAGCTCATTTTCACAAGTTCCACACCTAGGTGATCTTACAGACAAGATTGTGTGTGGAGGAGCCATCTCATTTGATCCTAGTCCCTGCTTGTTTTGATAACACGCTTTATTGTGCAGGGATGAGGATATCATGTTCTTGAAAGTCTCCTCTTCAAGAACACACTTTTCTGCCCTGGCTTTGCTGATCACAAACTCAGCCTAGCACTCAGTCAGCTTAGTTATGAGATTTTTTATCTGAGTCCTAAAATTTGTATGCTCATGTTTTAGAACTGAAATAGTTTTCTCTAAGTCCTCTATCTTTAGTTTATAATCATTTTCAAACTTTCTAAAATCAGCTTTTAAAATGTTCCAGGATTCGTTATCAGATCTCATTTCTAAGTTGTAGGACCTGTATGTGTTAACTTTAGAAATGCATTCAGGGGTACAAAGATGTTCCAATGCATTGGCTTCATCATGATCTGCTATCAGTGCTTGGTTTGGAGAAGCATCTTCCACCTGAAAGCTCCAGTCAAAGCTTCCTTCTTCTACAACAACAACAGCCTGCTGCTTTGGCTTCTCATTCTGGGAAGCTTTATCAGTGTAATTTGGTCTGGATTGTTCTTGGCCACCATTTGTTTATGGTGCCTTACACTCCCTAGCAAAGTGGCCCATCAAGTTATACTTGTAACACTTGACTTTGCTTTTATCCAGCCGGAACTTTCCACTGGTTGCATTGCTTGGAAACTTCCTTCCAGTCCGCTTGTAGAACTTCTTGGCTCTGGGAGAGAGAAGAGCCATCTGCTGAACAATCTCCATATACTCCAGATCATCTGGATGGATACAGTCCAGGTCTTCAAGGGTGAAAGAAAGCTACCAAAAATTTCATTAGAAGACACAAAGGCCTGAGAAGAACTTGTCTCTTGGAATGGTCTTCCTTGAGTATAGTTATCCCTTGGTGTCTTTGGGAAGGTGATAAAAGGACCCTTGGGTGAGTTGTCAGGGTAGCATATGAGATGATATTATGGTTCTATGCTATGCCTTTCAACCACATGAAGGGCTGAACCCATTTGACTGATGGAGTTGCCAAATGAACCTTGCATGTTCATCTCCATCCGGTAGCCACTGAGAATCCCATATAACTATGTCAGAGTGAGAGTTTTGATATTCTCAGTCCTCTTGATCACCACACAGTAGTGTGTCCATTACATAGGAAGTGAGGACATGAACTTCCTTACAATGTCTTTATTCTCAAGAGCAACTCCTCTATCCACTAGGGTATCCACAATCTCAACATACCTGAAGTATTGCTGAGTCATGATCTCATATGCTTTGAAGGTGAAATTTTCAAACTATTGCTTCAGGAGATCCTTCTTGTTCTCTTTTGATTCAGAGGAACCCTCATACATAATTTTTAATGCATCCCACAACTACTTAGCTATTTTGCATTTCTTGAAACCTCTGTATACAGAGTTAGGAAGAGTAGTCTAAAGGGCTGTCATGGCCATCCGGTCAATCTTTACTCTCTTTTTGTCTTCATCTGAGTAGTCAGTCACAGCCTTGGGGATCATACCACCACCACTAGCAGAAGGGGTGAATGGTATGTAAGGTCCATTCTCAACAAACTCCCACATTCTTGAGTCTAGAGACCTCATGAAACCTTCCATCCTTAGGCACCAGGTATCAAAGTCTTCAAGAGTGATTAGTGGGGACTTGTTTATCGTTCCAGTTTCCATATCAATTTTAGAAATGGCTGCCATTTGAAAAGTTTAGTATTTGTGTGTGTGAGAGATCTAAAGATTATTATATCTTATATCAAGAGCCTGGAATGCTCTGATACAAAATGCAGGACCGGTGAAGGGGGTCACTTACAACACAACAACACAAAGAGGAGAATAAACTAAAACTTAATCAAACAATGAACTGGATTAACCATAATATATGATACTAAGAACACAAGTAATTTAGTAAGAGACAGAACAAGAGAACAAGATACACAAGTGTATGGTTTTCAAGAATGTAGTATATTTCTTTCCCAAGTTCTATTACAAGTGTTACAAAGCATAAAAGAAAGTTACAAGAACCTGAGAGACTTATACTACATCCTACAGACGGCATACTATAAAAGCCAGCTAGATACAATTGACTAGATATAAAACAAAATCAATTATAGAGTCAAAAGGTAGATTGCCTTTTGACTAGTGACTATGACATGTCATAGCTCACATCCATATCTATTACAAAAAGGATAAAGTGCATGAAGTAGAAAGTTACAGACTCAAGACCTCAATGTATAGTTACCAAAAGCAAGGACCTTTTCACCAACTCATGTAAGTTGGTGACTTTACAGAGTTGCAGCGGAAAGGGGTCCAACTATATGGAAAAGTAAATCTGTCTTCAAGTGTTGAGCTTTAGAAGACTTTGCCTCTGAAGCTTCGGAAGACTTCATCTTTCATTTCGGAAGATATTGGTCTTGGCCTCGGCAGATTTCACACTTAGAATATTTCTATTGCATGTGTGAAACTTCCGAAGCATTCTTCTTCAATGTACTTGTGCAACATTCAAGATAAACTTTGGATGTTTGGGTTGCATCAGCCTCTTGGTATATTCTCTACATATGTTTATAACGATTAGTTAAGTGTATTCGGTTCCCATGATGAACAAGTCATACGTCATTAGGAGCGTGCAATACATCGGCTTTAGCACCAAATTGGCTTGTCAGGCCCATAGATCTATGACATGGCCAGACTACCAATAGTTAATCACTGTCAACATAATATGTATCTTATATAACACTTACAATAACACAAATAACCTTGACAAATTATATTTATGAATTGCAAGTGCATTATAAGTATAAAATATTTACAACAGTAAGTTAATAAGTTTAAATGTTTCACCCCAAAACAGTGTGAAATAATATAAAAAGGGGCAAGTCAACTCACATGATTAATAAGTATATAATGAAGATTATTAATAATAATAAATGTCTTTCCAACGTAAACCTTCATAAGGTACCTATATACATATATATATATTTATTTACAAGGTCTAAGTTTAATAATAAGTTCAATGATTTGACTAGAACTAGGGTTTCTAATGAAATTTGGGGATTTTAATAACTAAATTCATTAAATTGGTTATGTTTTGATAAAAAAGGGAATATACTAATTGAGTATTTAATATGAAGAAATGAAGAGGAAATAAATTGTAATAACGTTTAAATATTAGTTTAAATAAATTTTTATAATTATTTTTAAATATCAATGATTTAAACAATAATATATACATAAGGTTTAAACCAATAATAGTTTAGGGGTTTATTATTTAAAATCCTATA
>BJCM01268598.1:0-18758 GCA_018326385.1 Flaveria bidentis
AGAGAAACACAAACAATTGTAATCGATTCAAGCAATATCAACAAATTCACAGTTCATTGATATAGCTAACACAATTACAAGAGTAAGAAAGCAGTTAGCAATTCAAGCACTCAATCTCAACAACTTACATGAATTATCTGTAAATTGTATCTGAAATTGCATGCAATTGCTCCTCTCTCTCTTCTATTTTCTGTTTTCTCTTTTTGCATGTATATCTTCGTCTCTCTCACTAACTCTGTAGTCTAAGCTATTTATACTAGCAACTAAGGAACTAACAATTTACAAAACTAGTCCCTATACTAGTACAAACTATAAAATATATACACAAATACTAAATGTTAATCTTCCAAGGGTTCTAACACAGTTGAACTATTCCTTGCATTTGCCTTGAATTCTACTGTTAATCGTATTTGTTGATTAAGTGGTGTTAGAACTACCACTTTCTAACGTATTTGTCTCAAGATTGTTAACCATATTTGTAACATTCATTTTTGACAAAATTTGTTTCAAAATCTAGACTAATTTTGGACTTATGTTTCATCTTAAAATCAATTCGTTAAAGTCTACAATCAATTTTAATATATCAAAATCAATTAAAATCAAGAAATGTCATAGATACTCTAAGTTTAGTTGAATTTGGTCATAATCCCAAACCACTAATGTTGACACACAAATCTAAGTTTAAGCAATGAAAAATTAGATTCCGAAATTATCTAATTGGTATTGAAGTAGATTATTGGATCTGAATCTGCAAAGGTCCCTATATTCCAACTTTTCTAGATGTTGATCAATATAGAAATGTTAGAATCCTAGTTGAAAATCCTAATCTCAATCTTGATCCTGAAGATTATAAGAAGATCAAGATTGACATGAAGGCTTACTCACTACTCACAAAAAACATGAAGATGGATGTGCTAAAAACACTTAAGAAGTATAGAACAATTAAAGGAGTGTGGATACCTTTAACATTATGTGTGAGGGGAGTAGTGAATTCACTGAGATCAACAAAGATAATTTGATGAATCAATATTAGACCTTCCATCATATCAAGGGTGAATCTATTTCTAAACAGCTACACAGATTTATGCAACTTGTGAATGATCTGGAGATCATGGGTACCACTTACTCAGAGAAAGATCTTAACAAGAAGATGCTTCATTCTCTCCCTAAAAGTTGGAATCAAAGTGTGACTATGTTGAAAAACACACTTGATTTGGAAATCACCAGCTTGGATACCATGGTTACTAAAATTAAAGTCTTAAAGCTTGATGAAAGATCAAGAAATCTTGGTGGTCCATAAGTAACATAGGCATACAAATTTCTTAGTGAAACTCATACTGTGGAAAAGTTACTAAAGAGTATGATTTCATGTCAACTCAAGAAATTCCATGTGATCCTAGAATATCTTGAAGAAATGGATCCTAATGATGTAAAGAAAATGGATCTGCAATAGGAGATGGCCATGATTGCATTAAGAGCTAAGAATCTTTAGAAAAGGAAAGTATCTCACCATGAGAATACAAAACTAGGTTTTGATTAGACAAAGGTGAAGTGCTACAATTGTGGAATCAATGGTAATTTCTTAAGAGAATGCAATGCACTAAGGAGTAGCAACAACAAATTCTCAAAGGGTTCTTATGGTCAATCATCTAACCAAAGCTCTTAATCACATCAAAGAAATCAAAGCTCTCATTCTCACCAACCATCACATCATCAATCTAACACTTCGATTGCTCAATAAACTCATTTATCATGTCAACCTTCCTTTGATGCTCTTGTTATAAGACAAGATGGTGTATGTGATTGGAGTATGTATGCCGAGAAAGTATAGCCAACTATAAAAATCATGCATTGATGGCTCACATCAATGAACCTCCAACACCAATACAAAAAGAGGTAAAGGCTGATCTTTGTAATAAAAATGCATCAATGAGGTGCAAGGCTACAAAAACATAATCATAAGCTGACCTCAATAGTATAAGATGAAAATATTAAAACTAAGATATTAAAACATGAGATGAGAGGATTTAAAACTAAAAATAAATCTTTGCTTGCTGATATAAAAAGATTCATGAAGAAAAGTACACACTTGAAGCTAAGGTTGAAAACTTGACTAACTTGTTAACAAAATCAAAAGCTGATTACTCAGCAAAAGAAGTGAAACTTGAGAAATTTTAATTGTCATTAACCATGCTTCAAGAGTTACTTGATACGGAAAAAGACCCAAAGGATATGACAGGCATAGGCTATAATGCATGTCCTCTACCTTATAAGGATAACTACACTGTCATGCCTGAGTCACCGACAAAATCAAATTTAATAGAATTTGAAACCTTTTGTCAAACAACCAATGCATATAACAAGCCTCATGTTTATATGAAGACTTATATTGAAAATGTTAAAATTTGTCATTCCATTAAAATCAAAGAGTGTTCAGATGAGATAGGGTATATTACAAAGTTTAAGAGTCCTATTAAAGCCATCATACTCGTTGAGGAATTCACTCTAGCAAGCATCATGGCTGATAAGTATGATAAGTCTAAGATCAAACCATCTGCTAAAAGAAAATATTATAATGCAATTAAATCTCATAAAAAATCAAACAAGTCAGATGATGGTTCATCCAAAGGCAAAGCACGAGCATCCTCATCATTCAAAATAAAAGCGTAAGGTATAACATCTCCAAAATCAAAGCCACACATTCCCAAAGGAAAATAACAAGTGATGTTTGACATTTTCTCAAAAATATATGTAAAAAATTTTGAGAAAGAATGCAAAATATTAGTTAGGAAGTAAAAACAGTCACCTAAACCTCCAATAGGTAGAGTTGTGAAATAATCTACTGAGGTTAAAAGAACCGAGATTGCATCCTCATCTAAACTAAATTCAAAGAAACAACACAAAATGAAAGCTTCGACATCTCAATCCAAGAACAATCAGAAATATTATGACAACTGTCAGATGTTAAAGATACTGGGAATGGCCCCATGAAATCAATTCCCTATATCCCAAATACCTCACAAACTTGAATGGGCATCTGAGGAATTTCATCCTATGTTGAGGTATTAGTTGCTATTTGACAAACATTACATGTGCGTACCTTGTTGTGAGCAATCCTTAAAGCTCTCGAGCTAATAAAATCCTAAGTTAAATACTTTTTTAGCTGTCAATCTGTCAGACTTGCTCAATGGTGTCCCCCTATGAGTTCTTCAAGATAGCGCCTTAGAATCTGTTACACTTCATTCTCGTACAAACAATTTTCTGGAAATTGAAAGGATCATGCATGCCAATTCAAGTGAGGGTTGGTTAGTTGTTTTGTTTGTAAATTTGCTATGTACTTGATGATATGTATGAAGGTTGTTAGACTTGATACGGTTGAAGAAAATGCATAAGTGCTTAACTCAATACGAATGAGTAATACTTGATACTTATAAAGAATGAAGAGAATGTGGACAAGGAGTTAGTCATAGATATTAGTTTCTTTTTAACATGCATCAAAAGGGCATACCATGTTGCGAGC
The DNA here is from genome assembly GCA_018326385.1 of Flaveria bidentis. Lineage (NCBI taxonomy): Eukaryota > Viridiplantae > Streptophyta > Magnoliopsida > Asterales > Asteraceae > Flaveria > Flaveria bidentis. Next base: position 3,521 of record BJCM01268598.1, read on the forward strand.
ATCCTTGAAGATTCTAAGCCAATAGAATTCTAAGTCAATGACTTTCTTGGCTATGAGACTTTCTTGATGGTGTCCTTTTGTGGGTCCTTTATGATAGTTCCTTATAATATATTATGCTTCATTCCTGTATACACAACTTGTTGGAAATTAGATGGATCATGCATAATAATTCAAATGATGGTCAATTAATTGTTCTGTTTGGAAATTTTGCAAACTACTTCACTATATGAATGAAAGCTGTTAAAGTCAATGCAGTTGAAGATTATACACAAGTGCTTAAATCAATATGGATGATTAACACTTGATGCTTACAAAGAATGCAGACAAGGCATTGTTCATAGATATTAGTTGCTCTTTCACATTAGTTGCTCTTTGACAAATATCAGGTGCGTACTATTATATAAGCGTTCTTAAAGATCATGAGCCAATATAATCCAGAGGTAAAGACTTTCTTGGTTGTTTGACTTGCTCATTGGTGTCCTTATATGGGGTCCTTTATGATAGTGCCTTAGAATTTGTTATGCTTCATTCCCGTATGCATAACTTTTTGGAATCTAAAATGATCATGCATGTCAATTCAAATGATGGTCTGATGATATGAATGAAGGTTGTTAGAGCCAATGCTGTTATTGTAAGGATTCATATAAGGCTGATGTAATCCAAAACATCCAAATAATCTGTCCTGCATGCATGCACCAACTGCTAAAGTAGAATGCTTCGAAAGTTTCATATTCTGCATTAGAAAACATTCTAAGTGTGAAATCTTCCAAAACCAACACCAATATCTTCCGAAGCCAAACATGAAGTCTTCCGAAGCTTTAGAGACAAAGTCTTCCAAAGCCTGTTTATGAAGACAGTTTTCTTCCGAAGTCTTTTGAGTACATGCTTTATCTGATGTACCTTTTACCATAAATCTGGACCACATTTCCGCTACAACTCTGTTTGACTCACCAACTTTCACAAGTTGGTGAAAGGTCCATGCTTTTGGTAAACTATACATTAAGGTCTTGAATTTGCTACTTTCTACTTCATGTACTTTTATCCTTTTTGTAATACATTAGGATGTGAGCTATGGCATGTCATAATCATTAGTCAAAAGGCAATTTGCCTTTTGACTCTACATTGATTTTGTTGTTATGTAGATCATGTATCCAACTGGCCTTCAAAGTATGATCGACTGTAGGATGTAGTATAAAGTGACTGGGTGGTGAGATTCAAATTCTCACATGGATCGAATATATTGATTGAGTTAGAGATTGAATGGCAGAAACAAACAATCAATAAACATTTAATGCAAGAAGATACTCATAAATGCTTGTATATATTGATGAAGGTGTTTGATTACAAATGAATGCTAAGGTTGAGCATTAAACAGTAGTAATACACCATGAGAAGCTGGAATACTAAATATTCTAATTGTCTATCAACAGTCACCTCATGTACGAGGTTTTCTATTTTATTTATAGGCTGACAAGATGCTTTTTATACAAAATGACTAAACTACCCCTAACCTATACATTAGAACTAGTCTAAGTCTTCAATAGCATTTCTTCTGTTCATCCGTATTGACAAATGCGGATCAATTGAACTTGATCAGCATTTCTTCTCTTGTTATCCACATTAGTAGTTGGTCATCCGCATTGGGTAATGCGGATGAACAAATACTTATGCACATTTGTTGCTGGTCATCCGCATTTGCAAATGCAGATGAACATGTCCTGTGCACATATCTTTTTTACTATCCGCATTTGTTAATGCAGAAGAACAAACACTTGTCAACATTTGTTCTATGTCTTCCGCATTTACAAATGAGGTTAGTCATAACTTCGTTCTTCTTAGCAGATTCTTCATCCGCATTACTTTTTTGACTTAGGGAGTTTCCAGTAGAACAACCAACAACTCATCAATTGAATTGGCACGTATGATCCTTTTAGGGTCCAACAATACTCCCCCTAAGGATTATACAGCCTATGTTCTTTAATGGTTTGGTGGTGGTTGAGGTTGTGAGGATTCTGCTTGGTCTTGTGATGGCACTAGAGGTTCTGCTTGTGATGGATCCAAAATGGCCTTTATCATATCGACAAAGTCATTAGCATCTGACATCTTTTCTCTATTTAGCACATGTATCCTCATCTCACTCATGGTGTAGATGGCTTCCAATGGCAGTTTCTTGAGAGAAACTGGTTCCCATATAGATACAATGGATAGTCCATCCCTATGAATCAGTAGAGCTCCATCTACATCAACTTCCAGCTTCATTATGTTTCCCAGCTGTAGAGGATACTTTTTCTTCTTTCTCTTTTCCCTTTTGGCAATGATTTGATCATATGCCATTTTCAGGAGTTTAATGCACTTTAAGAAAAAGTGCATGTCCTGTTCTCCCAGTTTTTTAGTTATTTATATGAAATGTATCGTGTAGATATAGTGGATGTAAGATTCATCAAGTAGCCTCACTTCATATCCACTAAACAATCTAATTTCTACCCCTTCCTTTCCTCCCCATTTTCTTTCTATTACCAACTCATAAGTCTTTTCATCATAGTACACATTAGAGCTTTGTATGGAGGAATGGGTGCTAGACACCATCTTTCTTTTTAAAGACTGTTGGTTTCACTCTCAGTTTTAGAAACACAACCTCCTCTACTGGTTTACTCTTTTTCTTTTCTAGAGGGTTGATGAAGGATCTATCTTTCCTCATACAGATAGCCTTTAGAGACTTGAAGTTGTCAGTTCTCTTGAACATTCTAAGAATTTCTTCAAACTCATACCCTCTGAACATGGCCTTGTGATTGATCAGTTCCAAGTTAGACAGTTCCTTTAAGTCATGAATCTTTAGGGCATTTACAAGAGCAGAGTACTCTGTAAAGAAGTGAACCAGACCTGAGATCCTTTTGACCATAAACATATTCCAATCATTGTCATACTTCCATACAATGATTTTCTGATCATTTTTGCCCTTAGGAGTAGACACACCTCTGATTATCTCTATAGTGGTCAAATGTTCTTGAATTTTTAATTGGGAAGGTTTAGCAAACCACTTAGAATATCTATGAAGTACAGGTGCCAAAGAGATGAGTTGCATATCTTGAGTTGACACTCTTGTTCTAGGCTTTTTGTTGATGATTTCTTCTTCTATCTTCTTGAGCCTTTCTTTCTTTTCATTTATCAACCTGAGGGTGGCAACCCTTACGGAGTTTTTTTTTCATGTTTCCAAGCTTTCTTCTTGTGAACCCTTGACTTGAAAGATAATCCTTCATTTCCCTATCAGACATATTATAGGGATCAGGATATAAAGGTTGAGGAGTTGATGTTTGCTTCTTCATCGATGATACTTTGGGCACAATAGCCTTTGGAGAAAGAGTTTTCTCATACTTAGTCTTAAATGTGGGGTCCAATAGTTTGTTTACTTTCTCTTCTTCTGCTTTCATTCCCTCATGAGTCATGCTGAAATCTTCATCAGGATCATATCCATGATTAATAAAAAATATGGCTTTCACCATTAGATCATTTGTTTGTGCCTTTTCAACCATTTCTTGTACAGATTTTTCTTCCTGCACAAGACTATCAACTGCTATTGGCTCATCAGCCACATAGCCTCCTTCAATCTCCCCTTCTTCAAGGTCAATAAAAACAACTTGCTTCTTCACTTGAGCTTCTACTTGCTCATGTTCTTCCAAATATTCTGCTATAGCTGCAAGGCTTCTAGGATCATCCTGTTTGCTTTTCTTCATTGGTTTTTCTTCTTCTATAGTCCTTCTTCCCTTAGCCTTTTTAGTTAAGTACTTCCTCCTTCTGGTATAAGTTTACATTGATGGGCCAGATGAGGTTTCAGGCATTTCAGCTCCTTGAGGCACTTTTTCAGCCTTTGATTGTACTTGTTCATGGATAGCAACAACATTTTCTTCTTTCTCTCTTTGCTCTTCACATAGTTTTCTAATCATCTCTCTTTGCTCATCAGATAGTGACATAGCAGGAACTATTTGCAAGCTCAATTCCTTCTCCAGAGGGATAGGAGATTGAGGAATACCCACTATGGGTTTAGTAACAGTCCTTTGATCAACTATAAAATCCTAGAATTAATCACCAATGATGAATTCTTCTGATGTGAAGCTGTCTAGAGCATTGATCATGTCTTTAAATTCATCCTCTTCAGTGTGCATACTGATTGTTGTCCCTGAGTAGACTACCATTTCCAGGCTAGACTCACCGTGCTTCATCTTGCTTAGTATTGCTTTTGTTTCAGAGAATATCATATGTTTACTAGGAGGAGAGTCATCACTACTCTCCCCTGAAGAGCTCTCAAACTCAGCTTCTTTCTCATCAACTTTCTTTAATTCTGATTTGACCTTCCTTTTGATTTTAACAAGTATCTCAAGTTCAGCTACTCTTTTGTTCAGAAGTTCATTCTGTTTCTGCAAGTCGATAATAATCTCATCTTGTTCTTTAATATGCTCTTCTTACTCTTCCATGGCAATTGTTTGAATGGATAAAGTGTCCACATGACCACCTATCTCATCCTTTAATTGTTAAAGAGCAGCTTTTAAGTTCTCTATCTCCTTTTCTTTATCTTGCTTTTCAGCCTCCTATCTTTCTTTCATCATTTTCAAATCATTTTCTTTCTCATCAAGCTCTAGAAGTCTGTCTTGAATGATGTTGGCTCTTCTGTTGAGCAGTCTTTCCATCTTCGTCACCTTTTGCATATGTTCAGAGATTAACTCATCCTTCTCATATGGTTTGTTCACAAATTTAACGTAGCTTTCTGAAGCAGCAACCTCAGAAGTAGCTTTCTTTATAGGCATTTTGATAGGGTGATTCTCCTCATCAGAAGATGATTTGGATTTCTGAGATTAGCTAGTAGAAATTCCAAATTCAGTTGGTTTAGTATTGGCAGGGGATGGTTGAGTTGGTGATATTAGAGAGTAATGAGGTGGAGATATAGGTGGAGAAATGATTGGTTGTGCTTGTGGTGATAGGATAGGTGATCTATGAAGTGAAGTAATTGGTTATGTGGGGTGATGGTAATGGTGATGGTACAAAGAGAGATGCCATGTCATGAACATGAGGTCCAGTGTGAAGATCACCCCCTACATCCACCTGGGGTGACACTAACCTATGACCTTCAACTCTTTCCTCAACATGCTCATCAACAGCTTGCTGATCTTGAGCATCTTGTTCTTCTTCTTGAATGGGCTCATTAACATGAGCCCCTTGTTCTTTTATTTGTTCTTCAAGATTGATATGCTGAAGCATCCATGGTAACAGAGGAGAGTGTGCTCAACTTTAGAAATTTCTTAGATCTCTTTTCATGATATACTTGTAGGACTTGGCATCATAGTGAGGAATGTCCAAAGTAGGTCCTTTAAGTACAAGGTCAGGAAAAGCTTTATTGATTAGACATTGTAGAATTTTTAGGTACATCAGGAACATGTACCATCTTCCTTCCTGTATGTTTGAGGCTAGGCCATTGAACACATACGCTGACATGTTGAATTATCTGTTGTTGGATAAAGCACATATGGCTGAGGAGGTTATCACAAGAATGTCATTCCATCTTGTCTTTCTCTTAGACAAACAATGTTGAATGAGGGGAATCAGAAGTCTCCATTGTAAGTCCACCAGCCCCTTCACTATCCGTTTTCCCTCATAACCTCCTTCATATCCAATTTCAACAAAGAAAGTGGTAATTTCTTCATCTTCCAACGCAATAGGAGTGTTATCATCATCACTAAACTATAGACACTGTGTCACAGTTTATTTAGTGATGGTCAGAGAATGATCATCAGTAACTCTTCCTGTTAAAGTCTTTTCACCATCCATATCAGTTACTTCTGCAATACTCCAGAATGACCTAATATATCTTTCCTAGATAATAGGTCTGACTGTGATGGCATAAGCTACCCTTGTAGTGGAGATGAATCTGATCATATCTCTGAGTGAGGCACATCAGGGTCCAAATAACCAATGACATTATGGAGCTTGCTCCATGTAAAATTAGCCATTTACCCTGTATTAGAGGCATATGAGTTAGATTAATATGAATGGATATGCTTTGCATTATGCATACTTAATCACTTTGACTTTTTATTGTCAAAGATGAGTATTTGAAGGTACTGTTCTATAGGGGTCACTTCAAATTTCTATGTTTTCAAGAATTATTCATTGTGATTCTTGTTTTTCATGTTTGAAGAGATGCTTTTTGATGTTGTTTATCTATTAATCTGACTTTGTTTCAAGAATTTGTTCTGACATTTTCGAGTTTATCATCCTCTGTTCATATGACGAACATGGTTATGAAAAATTTAATTTGTTGAATGATATTCTTCTTAGTTTGCATGCTTATTGAAGTCGAAAATATTCATTTTTTCTTAGAATAAGTTTGATTTTGAGTTTTCTACATTAACCTAGGATTCTAAGTTCATTATCAGTCCAAGTGTTCGACATTTAGGTACAAAATATTGAATGTTTCACCTTTAGTTTGATACTAATTTAGAGTAGAATCAAATATGAGGACAGAATAGATGAAGCTAAGATCTTTGATTGTTAAAAGATGATAATGGTTGATGAAGATGAACAGTGTGTTTTTCGCTCGTCGCACTTTAGAGTCACACAAATTTGAAAAGTATTAAATGACCTTTTGAATCATGCTTTAAATAGCCAGATAATAACATTTACAAGTTTTTCACAAGTTTTAGAACAAATACGGTCAGTTTTAGTTCACACTGTAGCAAATACGGAAGGATTTTAGACATCCGCATTTGTTTACTGTTGTAAATGTGGAATAACAAAGTTCATCAACATTTGTGAACTGTAGTGAATGCGGTTGATCAAACTTGTTCAACATTTGCTCACTGTAGCAAATGCGGTTGATCAAACTTGTTTAACATGTGCTCACTAGCAAATGTGGTTGATCAAACTTGTTTAGCATTCGCTCACTGTAGCAACTGTGGTTGATCAAACTTGTTCAACATTTGATCACTGTAGCAAATGAGATTGATCAAGCTTGTTCAGCATTTGCTCATTGTAGCAAATGTGGTTGATCAAACTTGTTCAACATTTGCTAACTATAGCAAATACGATAGAGTAAAATTTCCACATTTACTTGAGAATCATCTATGGTGACAGATGAGATTAAGCACTTGTTTATTCCTTTTGAAAGTGCATGAAAAGTTTTGAAGTTACACATATCCACAAGTGCGGATGAGTATAAACAAATGCGGAAGTGAAATTATCATCCGCATTAACAAATGCGGTAGAACACTTTTGTTTCGCATAGGTTTTCACACCAAACTTTTCATGTATTCTTGTTAGACTCGAATGTGGTAGAGTAAACTCTTTGTCTGCATTAGTTTCACTTTGACGTAAACAGTTACCCGCATTAGTTATATGCATGGGTTACCTTCACCCGCATTAACCAATGCACTTACCTGCATTAACTTTTGAACATAATCAAATACTATGTTTCTGTTTTGGTTTTTCTTGTTATGAAGAAATGACTTTGATTTAATTATCTTATGAAGTTGTTAACTACTGTTGGAGTTTTCAATTCTTGCTTGGATTGACTTGTATGCCATAGGTGATACAAGTTTCCTATTGTTTGACTGATCCTGGACTTCTTGTGCTTCCAAGAATCTGCATAAGCTGAGATACTATGGTATAACTTATGCACCAACACAAACATTTCCTTTTTGATTTGTTTTGAAGTTTTAAGATAGTAATTTAAGATAGTAAATGTTTATACAAACTTAGTCAAAAATTTTAAATTACTCCCCCTAAAGTTTATATCCACATCTGGATAAAAACTTTATAGATTTGAAACCTTTTGAATATAAATTGATTTTGGTTAATAATAATGAAGATAAGTATATTTTTTTGTTGGGATCATATTAATGTTACATTACACATGTGCATCCTTTATGATAAAATGGACATGTTTATGAACTTGTTGATTGAAGGTATGTTTGTCCTCTTAAACTCCTACCATGTTGATATTTTAATGCATGTGACATTTATCATGTTTTGTTTGATTTAATTATTCAATATATACCTCACACACAGAAGTATGGAATGATCAACCATTGATTGACTTTGATATCAATTGATATGCTGTGATATCAATTGATTTGATCAATTGAGATAATTTGTAATGATTTAAGTGAACAATTCAAGAGAAACACAAACAATTGTAATCGATTCAAGCAATATCAACAAATTCATAGTTCATTGATATAGCTAAGACAATTACAAGAATAAGAAAGCAGTTAACAATTCAAGCAGTCAATCTTAACAACTTACTTGAATTCTCTGTAAATTGTATCTGAAAATTGCATGCAATCGCTCTCTCACTAACTCTCTAGTCTAAGCTATTTATACTAGCAACTAAGGAACTAACAATTTACAAAACTAGTCCCTATACTAGTACAAACAATAACATATATACAAAAAGACTAAATGTTAATCTTTCAAGGGTTCTAACAACCATCCTTATGTACTGCATGGTAGAACTTTTTCACAACTTTCTTGACCGGGTTACTTAAGTTATGAGATCTCATTTTCACTGATCCTCATTGGGATTCTTTTACTTTGATCCTTTTCATGATGATCCACATTGGGATTCTTTTCACTTCATTTTAGATGGTGATCCATGATTGGATTCTTTTGTTCATTCACATGGAATGTATTGCTTTTGTAGGTTCATCCAATTTGGATGTGTTCATCATTGGGAATCTTTTGGATCAGTACATCTGCACTATGTGCTTGTTTCATCAGGTCTTTGCTCTGTAAAACAAAGATGAAACTTGATGTAGGTGAAAGAGTTTCATAAAGTATCATTACCTGGTGTGTTTAGGTTACTACACACACATACACTCAGATAGGCCAATACATACCAGTACTTTGAGATGAATGTTTCACTACTGAATAAGATTTTAATTCATCACTGCATGTATCTTCTCTTCCAATTTGAGCCTACCAACATATCTGGTAAGTCATGATCGTCTTTCAAATTTTGAACTTAAGCACAGTGAATGATATAACGACTATAATTCTATCATTTCCCAATTATTCTTTTCTTCATCAAAGTAGACTTCTTTTTGTGATTTTTTGATAATGTTTAATAATTTTTTTTGATGTTTTGATTTATTTTACTCAAGGTTAATCATGCCAATTGATTGAACTAGGAATTCAAACCAACTAGGTTCAAATGTCTTGGTAAATAAATCAGCCAATTGATTTTTAGTGGATACTTGAATCAATTTGATTAAACTCTTTTCAGCACACCCTCTCAAAAAGTGATATCTGATTTCAATATGTTTTGTTTTTTAGTGCTGAACTGGATTATTGGTAATGAAAACAGTTATTGTGTTGTCAATGTAAATTGATGTGTGCAAGAAGTTAAAACCATAATCAAGCATCTGGTTTTGAATCTAGAGGACTTGAGAGCAACAGGCTGATGCTGCAATATACTCAGCTTATGCTGTTGAGAAAGATACGTTTGTCTGCTTCTTGCAATACCAAGAGACCAGTCAGGGATCAAGAAATTAACAACCGCCAGAAGTGGATTTCCTATTGAAGTTGTATCCTCCATAATCAATGTTAGTGAAGGCATAGAGATTGATGTCTCCTTCCTTTGGATACCATAACCCAAGATCTGGTTTGCCCTTAAGATATCTGAATATCCTCTTAACAGCATCTACATGAGATACCTTAGGATCAGCTTGATATCTGGCACACACACAAACACCAAACATAATGTCAGGCCTACTGACTGTTAGATACATAAGTGAACCGATCATAGATTGATAGTGAGTCTAATCCACTGATTTGCCTTCTGGATCAGGTCCAATCTTCACTTTAGTATCCATAGGGGTTCTGATAGACTAACAATCAGCAAAGTGGAATTTCTTCAACATTGTTTCCATATAATTTGATTGATTGATGAAGATTCTATCTGCGTTTGTCGGACTTGCACCCATAGAAAGAAAGCGAGTTCCCCCATTGCACTTATTTGAAATTTTTGCATAAGGTCTTCAAAGTCTTTACCGAGTTGCTTGTTTGTTGAGCCAAATATGATATCATCCATATAAATCTAGACTAGCAACATATCTTTTCCTTTTCTCTTTCTGAAGAGAGTCTGAACAATCTTTCCTCTTTCATATCCATTTTTGAGAAGAAAGGATGACAGAGTCTCATACCATTTTCTTGGAGCTTGATCAATACCATACAGGGCTTTGTCAAGCTTGTACACCCTGTGAGGGAAATCTGGATCTTCAAAGCTAGGTGGTTGACTCATATAGACTTCTTCAGCAATCTTTCCATATAAGAATGCACACTTCACTTCCATTTGATAAATAGTAAACTTCATGGATGCAGAATATGCGAGAAAGATTCATATTGCTTCTAATCTGGCAACATGTGCAAACACTTTATCATAATCAATTACTTCTTCTTAAGTGTAACCCTGTGTCACTAGCCTTGCTTTATTTCTGATGACAATCCTTCTATCATTAGTCTTGTTTCAATACAACCATTTGGTGACAATAAGGTATTGTCCTTCAGGAAGGTCTACCAGTTGCCATACTTCTTGCTTCTTGAATTGTAGCAATTCTTCCTGCATTGCTTCAATCCCGCCATTATCTTGAAGAGCCTCTTTGATGTTCTTGGGTACTGTTTGACAAAGAGAGCATGAGAAAAAATAGATGTTTGCAATACTTGACTTTCTTCTTGTCACCCTTTCATTAAGTTCACCAATAATGCTTTCCACCGGATGATTCTTATGTATTCTGGTAGATAGAATTGAGTCACCAGCAATTATACATCAAGATTGGAGACATTCAGATCAATATGGTGAGAGGAATATTCATCTTGGACTATTGGGGAATTATGAAGATAATCAAACTCCGATTCATTTCCTGCTTTAGCATCAACAACACTTTGATTGCTTCCATCATTTGATCTTTCTATTTCAGCTGGAGGAGTAGTTTGTTTTTTATTTCTGAGATCTGTTGACAGATCTTCTAAATGTGATGGTAATAAGCTTGGACCAACTTCAGTTGAAACAGTTTGATTTTGTGATGGTTGTCTAACAAGATCAGCTTGGAGAGGAACATCGTCGTTCATGTGCTTAGCAGTTGTAGGAGAAATCAATGGAAAGTCATCTCTTCTTTCTATACCTGACGAAGTTTCAGTTGAATGTAGATTTCCTGCATCAGACAAGTGAAATTGATCAAATGATTTTGTAAATGAGTCAATATCAAACAACCAGTCGGGACCATTTGTAGATTTGGGAAACGAGTGTTTCTTGAATTGAACATTTGTTGATTCATCAATAATGTTTAATCTAGGATTAAACACTTTGTAAGCCTTTAAAATAGAAGAATAACCTACAAAGAATCCTTCATCAGACTTGGATGAAAACTTTCCCAAATAGTCTCAGGTGTTCAATATTGAGACAAGACTACCAAATGATTTAAAAAATCCAATAAATAGTTTTCTGTGAAACAACTGTTCATATGGAGTCATGTTACTTTCTTACAATCAGAGTTTGATTTTGTACAAAACACGATGTGTTAACTGCCTCTGCCCAAAAGGTAATAGCCAGTTTAGCATCGGCTAGCATTGTTCTTGCTACTTTAATTAGTGTTCTATTTCTCCTTTCAGCTACCCCATTTTGTTGAGGAGTTCTAGCTACACTTAATTGATGAGCAATGCCTTTGGTTGTACAAAATGAACTCATGTCTTCATATTTGAACTCAGTTCCGTTATCATTTCTTATTGTTTTGACCTTTTGATCAAGTTGGTTTTCAAATTTTGTGATATAGTCTTTTATTATTTTGGATGTCTCATTTTTATGAAGTAAGAAGAAAACCCAAGTAAATCTTGAAAAGTCATCAATGATCACCAAAAAATACTTTTTCTTTCCAATACTCATAACATGAGTTGGTCCAAACAGATCTATATGAAGTAGCTTCAACGGAGTATTGTTTGTGTTCACCAGCTTTAGTTTGTGAGAAGATTTATGTTGTTTTCCTTTAGGGCACACTGAAAAGTGATCAACAAAATGAAATTCTTTTAGGGAAAGACCAATGACATGATTTCCTTTGACCAATCTGTTCATGTTTTTAAAGTTTGTGTGCCCCAAACATCGGTGCCAAAGCTGGGACTCATCAAATGATGCTTTTGACAAAAGACATATTTCTTCTATTGGTGTTTTAGAATTCAGGTTTAAGACATAGGTGTTATTCTTCCTCGGAGTCTTTAGGACAACCCATTCTTCAGATATCTGAAATCCTGGTTTCTGAATGTAGCAATGAGTGTTGGTAAAGTGAGTTGAATATTTCTTGTCGCAGATCTGAGACACGCTTACAAGATTAAAGTTTAGTTGTTCACAGTAGTTCACTCTATCAAAGCTCAGCTTCCCATTTGTCACAGATCCTTCACCAGTAATTCTTCACTTTGGGAATCTCCTCCAAATGCCACAGTAGTTCCTTGTATTTGCTTGAAGTCATGAAGGAAGCAACAATCTCCAGTCATGTGTCGGGAACACCCACTGTCCACATACCATAGGCTATTATACCTATATGGATGACCCTGCAAGCACAAAAGAACTAATTAGAATATGGAACCCAAGCCATAATGGTCTTGGGTTTTTCGTTCCTATCGATGATAGTGACTTCTTGATACAGTCCTCTAAATTATGATCTATTTAGAGGTGACCTGGGAGATTTCTTGTGGTATATTAATTGTGTCATCTCATCAATATCATCTGAGGAGTCAGAGGAGTAATGAAACCTTTCTTTTCTATTCTTTTGAAGGAATTTAAACCGTTTTTGATTATCAAATATCATTTTAGGTTTAGGAAGGTCAAACTTTTCCGTAATGATGTAATGTTTGTTTCTTTGACTCTTCCACATTTCTTTTGTGTTACTCCTATCATTTTTTGATCTAGTTGTCCTAGATTGATTGATGTGCAAATGACTCCTGACGTTGGATTTCACCTGAGATTTTGATGATATGGGTTTGTTTTGAGCAATTCTCAACCCCTTCTCATTAACATAACAATCAGATGTATTGTGATTGTTTTTATCACAAACTGAATAGTATTTGTTAAAATAGTAGTTTTTTGTGGAGTGGTTGTTCATGTCACAGATAGAGCAATATTGATTGTAAAAGCACTCTTCTGCTTTGTGATTAAACATATCACATATGTCACAATAAATATGTTTGTTTCTTGAATCCAATTTTGATTTGGGAGACTTAGATGATTTTCCCATTTTCAGCTAAGTCACTTTCTTTTGCTTATGGGAGGAATCAAAATCAACCCATTTTGTAGCTTGCTTCATAAAACTACTTTTGTTAAATTTTCTAGGTTGTTTTTGTTTCTTTAACCCTTTTTTTAACTCTTTCTCAAACTTATCTACGTGCTCCTTGTTGCATATGTCAAAACCAACCTGTATTATTTTAGAAGATTAAGGGCCTGACTGATTTTTGATGTTAAAATCAGTGAGGTCTTTTATTTCTTTTGCAGTGAAACCTTGTCCGATTTGCTTGAATTGTTTGGAGATATAATCTCATTATCAGAACTGCTTTCAACAGTGGGTTTCACTAACTTCACAAATTTCTTTTTACTTTTTGAAATAGTAGGTATGAATTTCACAAATGGAACAATTGCCTTGATGGGGCTTGTGGGTTTGATGACACTCATTGCCTTGTCTGAACACTCTTTGATTTTAATTAGGTGTCCTAATTTGATTTTATCCTCATTTGTTTCAATGTAAACATTTGGTTTGTTTAGAGGATTTGTGATCTGTTTTACTATTGTTTTTGATTCAAAGTGTTAGGTTCAATTTTCTCATTAAGTGTAACAGAGTCAGGCATGACAATGTTGTTGTCATTGTATGGTGGAGGACAAGAATTATACCCGATCCCAGACATATCTTTGGGATCCTTTTGAGAATCAAGCATCTCTTGCAGCTTGACTGAAGATAGTTGAAACTTTTCTAGTTTCACGTCAGTAACTGTATGTTCAGCTTTAGATTGAGCTAACTTTTCAGCCAGTTGCTCATTCTCAGCTGCAAGAGTGTACTTTTCAGCATGCAGTTTTTCAATGTCAGAGATGAGAAATTTTATTTTGATTTTAAAGCCTTTTTTTCTCTCTTGAGCATCTCTGACTTAACCTTTTCCTCTATTATTTTGTCTGCAAGTTTATGGTTGTTCTCTCTATAACCTTGTAGTTCAGTGATGCATTTATCACTACACAGGTTAGATTTTACCTCAGAAGGCATGGAAGATGGACCGTCATTGATGTGAGCCATGAGTGCATGATTTTGGAATTGAGGTTTTACTTCTTCTGCATATAGGCTCTAGTCACATACTCCATCTTGCTTTATTCGAAGAGCACTTGCAGATCACTGACTGCTTCCATAAGCTTGATATGTCAGTTGAGGTTGAGACCGATATGATTGATGTTGTTATTGGTGATGATACTACTGCTGATGATGATTGGAGTGAAAGCTTGAGTTTGGCTGTGAGGATGACTGGCTCTGAGAATTACATTGAAAGTTGTTTCTTTTAGGGGCATTGAATTCTCTGGAGAAGTAGCTAGTCATGCCACAGTTGAAGCATTTCACTTTGGATTTGTCATACCCAAGCTTGGTGTTTTCATTAAGGCTAAGCTTTCTTCCTTTTTTGAAAAAAATCTTAGCTCTCATAGCAATCATGGCCATTTGCCATTGCAAATCCATTTCTTTTATATCATCAGGATCCATTTCTTCTAAGGTTTTGTTTGTTTTTTCTACAGGAAAACGTCTACAGTCTGCGGACCACATTTGCAGACATCTGCAGCAGGAGAGGTGGACCAAATGTATGTAGTCTGCAATAAAAAGACTATTTGTTTTTAACATCTGCAGAATGGTAAAAAATATTCTGTAATTAGATTAAACCTATTTTTTCCATTTCGATTTTCATCTAAAAATATTCTGTAATTAGATCCATCATTGGTAAAGGAACCCCGGCGGTTTGAACCGGAAAAAAAACTCCGGTGACCGGAAGAACGACAGCGACAAAAAGGAGAAGAAGTTCGAACTGGCGGCACCACCGGCTCGAGTCGGCCGGAAACAGCGTAAGCAAAAGGGCCCAGAAGCAAGTGTTCGATTACCAACGGTGACACCACATTCAAAGTGTAGATTAAGGCTCTTGAAGCTCTAACGAATCAAGGATTACCAACGATGGTCCGACCGGTGGG
>BJCM01268603.1:0-14767 GCA_018326385.1 Flaveria bidentis
ATGTAGTATAAGTATTCTCTTGTTCTTGTAACTTAAAATATGCTTTGTAACACTTGTAATAGAACCTGAGAAAGCAATATACTGCAATCTTGAAAACCCATTTCCTTGTGTTGTGTTCTTTGGTTCTGTCTCATATAATTACTTGTGTTCTTAGTGTCATATCTTGTGGTTAATCCACTTTACTATTTGATTAAGTTTGAGTCACTCTCCTCTTTGTGTTGTTGTGTTGTAATTTGCAAAGCCTTCAACGGTCCTGCAATAAGGTTTAGGCCTCACTTTTCAATTACTCATTCTTTAAAAATCTCACTAATAAAACTTTCTTTCATTCTTTGGTTTTGATCAAATTCAAGAATTTTCTTTTACAAGTAATTCCAAGAAGTTTATAAGACTAAGGTAATCTTATATTGCTTTTATATTATACATTTCTATATTGTTTTAGTCATCCTAACATCCAATTGTTTTCTTTACTTCATGTTTTAATTTTATTATTTCTTCTAATAAATATCTTTTAATTTTTATTATTATCATTTGATCATTAACCTTCTAACTTTCACTAACCTTATAATAATCACTAACATTCCTAAATCAAGCTACGAACACACTAACGTAAACAACTAAGTCCGTTCCCGGGACGCTTACAATTGGCCAATCATCGCACATAAAACATATATTTACATTTAACTTAAATAAACATTTGTAGCGGAAACATTTAAAACGACATTTCATTTCATTATAAAAGCTTTTGCAAAATAATATATCGTTGACAAATTACAAAATACATGTTGCATTACATCACAAAAGCATTATAAAAATGGATGCCATCCAAAAAGAGCCAAGTAGCCGCCCCGTGCCATCCTCAACAATCTTTACCTGCCAACTGGAAACACATAAAAGTCAGCATTGCTGAGTGAGTTCTAGATTTGAAATAAAACATACCTTACTTTCGTTTAAAACCATCCTTTACAATCATACGTGATCATGCATTATACATACACATAGATAATATCATAATTCTCTTCATCATTCATTCATTCATTCCGTACATTCGTCATTAAATCTTTACTTTCATTCGGACCAATGCCATGTGCTTCACCCCACCGTCATGCATAAAGCCGGTACTGGGCCTGAGGTCTTTCATAGACCCCGAACATTATGCACGAAGCTGACTCCAGTACCTAGGGTAAGCGGCAAGGGCCCCATACATATGGTCAATCACAAGGATTGGACCCTGTGTGCATCCTCATGGAGTATCCAACCCGCACACAGTTGAGCTGAAACCCCTCAATGGGTGTGAACCTCCATACATACGCTTAATCACATGGATCAAGCCCCAGTGTGCATCCTTCTAGGGTAGCTAACCCACACACGGTTGAGCTAACACCCTTCATTGGGTGTGAACCTCCATACATATGCTTGCAAGCCTTTCTTACTTTCATTCTTTCATTAATGCATGCATTCTTTCATTACGTTCCTCTTTTCATTATCTTCCACTTTATGTGACATAATACTTCTCATTTTATTCATTAACATTCAACATAAAGCCACGGGAAAATAATCATACATAACAAGAACATAAACATAAACATACAACATCACCATACAAGGCACCATCATACATATATAACATACATCATACATACCATCATGCATAAGCATTGATCATGCCTCATACATTATATCTTACACCATACTATGCCCTACACATCATCTTTAACTTCAAAAAGTCTACTTATATAGCCCCCGGGAACATCCCAAGTCAAAGCCTACTTTTACATTTTTCCCAAGGTTCAGAAAATATTCTAAGTCTTTAGGCGCATGAGCACTATGCAGGAGCATAAGCACTATGCAGGCGTTTTACCATTCAAACGCATGAGGAACACTTAGACGCATGGGAAACTTTCAAGCGCATCAGCACTATTGGGGCGCATGAGCAACACTTAGTATATTCTGGGCAGATTCTAGGCGTATGAGCACTATGCAGGCGTATGACCATTCAGACGGATGAGGGACACTTAGTCAATTTTAGCCTATTTCTAGGCGCATGGTTACTATTTGGGTGCATGAGGTTTTGGGCGCACGGGAATACTTAGGCAGTTATTTCTGTTGGGCGCATGAGCCACTGTTTAGGCGCATGAGCCAGTGTTTAGACGCATGAGCAGGCTAATTCCTTCTAAACATCATAGATCAGTCCCCAAACATCATATAACCTATTCTAAGCTTAAATCTTACATTCTATGCCTTAGAAACACAATCAAGACATCATCAAAGACATACATTGCCTAAAATCAAACCCCACCTACAACACACACGCATACACACATACGGGTATAAAACCCAACTTTATAAAAATGTACATGCATGAATTTCCAGCCCCAAAGCAGGTTAAAACAAGTAAAAAAAGGGTTCTAGAACTCACCTTTGCAGCTCTTTGGGTAAGACTTCTTCAAACTCGTTTGCAAATCGAGTTCAAACACCTAAAACCCACCAAACACACACAAACAACATATAACACATATGAGCATATAACCGAAGCTATGGCCAGTTAAAAATACCTTAGAACCAAGAATTCTTACCTTGAATTCGATCTCTTCTGGTTCTTCTCCAAAACCCCGAGAGTTCAGCTCTTCGTTCGTCCTCTCTCTCTCTCTAAAATCCGAATGATATGAATGTAGAGAGAGCGATGGGCGGCCATGCCACCTTTATCACCAACTTTTGAAGATTTTATCTTTGTTGACACCTTTAGTCCCTCTACTTGGGCTTTATAACTTTTTTTTCTTATTCTTCACTTTATTCCTTTCTTTCTTTGACTACAAAATAACCGGGTGTTACAACTCCACCCCCTTATTTAGGTTTCGTCCCCGAAACCTGTTATTCCTCAATCAAACGTGGGTAATGCTGTCTCATTTCTTCTTTAGTCTCTCACGTTGATTCAGATCACTTCGTCTGCTTCCATTGTACACGCACGAGAGGAACCACTTTATTTCTTAGCCTCTTCTCTTTACGATCAATGATCGTCCCTGGTTGCTCCACATAATTGAGCCGTTCATCTACCTCGATATCCTCCAGTGGTACAATCATATCCTCGTCTGCTAAAAACTTTCTCAGATGAGATACATGGAAGGTCGGGTGAATTCCACTTAACTCATCTGGTAT
The DNA here is from genome assembly GCA_018326385.1 of Flaveria bidentis. Lineage (NCBI taxonomy): Eukaryota > Viridiplantae > Streptophyta > Magnoliopsida > Asterales > Asteraceae > Flaveria > Flaveria bidentis. Next base: position 3,154 of record BJCM01268603.1, read on the forward strand.
CTCCAATCTATAGGCCACCTCTCCTACTCGAGCAATGATTCGGAAAGGCCCTATGTACCTTGGGCTCAACTTGCCCTGCTTTCTGAATCGAATGATACCTTTCCAAGGACAGACTTTCAACATAACCATGTCACCCACTTGGAACTAAATTGATCTACTTCGTTTATCAGCATACGATTTCTGTCTATCTTTGGCTACCTTCAAGAAGGTCTTGATCCTTTCAAGCTTCTCAGTCGTAGCCTCGATCACCTCGACGCTCCCTAACTCTTTCTGACCAATATCACCCCAACACATGGGTGTTTGGCATCTCCTACCATATAGCATCTCATAAAGGGGCATACCAATGCTGGCATGATAACTGTTGTTTATGAGAACTCAGCTAACGATAAGTGGTCATCCCAATTTCCTCCAAAATCAATGACACATGCACGGAGCATATCCTCCAGCGTCTGAATGGTCCTTTCCGACTGACCATCTATCTGAGGATGATAAGCCGTGTTAATATGCAACTTTGTCCCCAATGCATCGTGGAATTTCTTCCAAAATTTTGATGTAAACCGGGTGTCACGATCAGACACAATAGACACTGGCACACCATGATGAGTTACGATCTCCTTGATGAAAAGATCAGCAAACCTCACGGATGAATATGTCTCACGGATCGGTAGAAAGTGAGCACTCTTCGTCAAACGATCAAATATCACCCATATAGCATCGTACCATCGCGTGGTACGCGGTAGCTTCATAATGAAATCCATGGTGATATATTCCCACTTCCACTCTGGTATATCCAAAGGTTGGATCTTTCCATATGGCTTCTGATGCTCAACCTTCACTTGCAAGCAAGTAAGGCACTTACTCACATACTCCACCACATCACACTTCATACTCGACCACCAATAGTCTTTCTTCATGTCTTGGTACATTTTCGTAGCATCGGGATGAATAAAGTATCGAGTCTTATGAGCTTTATCCATAATTTCACACGTATATCCCCAAAACGAGGAATCCACAACCGCCCGAATCGGGTCGTAACACCGAGTGTGTTTTCACCCAAATCCGCAACCAGACCTCTCATTCTTTTGGAGTTAAGATGATTTTATTTCAATGCCTTGTCTTGAAGCTCCTTGACCTGCTTCATTACATCCGAGGTCATAATCAACTGGTACGCCTTCACCCGAATCAGCTCGGGTCTTTCCTTTCGGCTAAGGGCGTCTGCCACCACGTTGGTTTTGCCCGGTTGGTAATGGATCTCGCAATCGTAATCCTTTATGAGCTCCAACCATCTCCTCTGCCTCATGTTCAAATCTTTCTGCTCGAAGAAGTACTTCAAGCTCTTGTGGTAAATGAATATGGTGCACTTCGTCCCGTATAGGTAGTGCCTCCAGATCATGAGTGGGATAATTAACCTCATGAACTTTCAACTGTCAGGATGCATAGGCTATAATATTTCCTCTTTGCATCAGCACACATCCCAACCCCGAGTAGGAAGCATCTGAATAAACCACCAGATTTTCACTTCCATCGGGTAATGACAAAACAGGAGCTTGACTCAACCTCTCCTTTAATTCCTCGAATGCCTTCTCTTGAGCTTGACCCCATACAAACTTTACATCCTTCCGGGTTAGCTTGGTTAGAGGAGAAGCAATTTTAGAGAAGTCCTGAATGAACCTCCTATAATAGCCCGCCAAACCCAAGAAACTACAAATTTTGGATGGCGTCTTTGGTGACTTCCATTGCATCACTGCCTCCACCTTTCCTGGGTCAACCATAATCCCTCAGGATTCACTACATGACCCAAGAATTGAACTTCGCGCAATCAAAATGCGCACTTGGAGAACTTGGCGTACAACTTCTCCTTTCTCAACGTCTCCAAAACCTCCACAATGTGATCGGCATGCTCTATCTCGCTCTTTGAATAAATCATGATATCATCAATAAACACAATCACTAATTTATCCAACATCGGCCGACACACTCGATTCATCAAGTCCATAAAAGCAGCTGGCACATTTGTCAAACCAAAGGACATAATGAGAAACTCGTAGTGTTCGTAACGCGTGCGAAAAGCTGTTTTAGGAATATCCTGCTCCTTCACCTTTAGCTGATGGTAGCCCGATCGAAGATCTATCCTTGAGAACCAACTGGCACCTTTAATCTGATCAAACAAATCATCAATTCTCAGTAAGGGGTACCGATTCTTCAGCGTCAACTTATTCAGCTCGCGGTAGTCTATACACATCCTTATACTACCATCTTTCTTCTTCAAGAATAGGACGGGAGCACCCCAAGGAGAGATACTCGGTCGAATGAACCCATTATCAAGCAACTCCTGCAATTGCTCAATCAATTCCTTCATCTCAGTCGGAGCCAACCGATATGGTGCCTTAGCAACAGGTTGGGCACCTGGTATCAAGTCAATTTGAAATTTGATCTCTCGGTCAGGTGGCACTCCTGGTAAGTCTGCGGGAAACACGTCTGGAAAGTCACACACCACTGATACGTCGGTCAGTTATGGTGTCGGCGTATCCACATCCTTTACGTAGGCCAAATAGGCACTACATCCATGCCTCATGCACTTTCCCGCCACCACCATCGAAATCATCTTCGGAATCGTTGTGACTCGATCACCATAAACCGTCACCGTACTCCCATCAGGCGCTATCAACTGTATCATCTTTTTGCAACACACAATGTTCGTGTCGTAGTCTGCTAACCAATCCATTCCTAGGACTACATCGAACCCGCCTAAGGTCATCATAAATGGTCTAAGAGGAAACTTGTGACCTTCTAGTTCTACGTCACAACCTTCTACCATCTTTGAAATCCTGGTAGACTTACCTATGGAAGTTTCTACATCGAAGGGCGTATCTATATTCTTACTACTAACAAGCAATTTAGCACAGAAAGCAGCAAAAATAAAGCTTTTACTAGCACCAGAATCAAATAACACAGAAGCTAAAGTTTGATTTACTAGAAACGTACCTGACACAACATCGGGGTCCGTCTTAGCCTCCTCCTGTATCATCGTGAACGCTCTGGCACTTTCCTTCTGCCCTTCATCTCCAGCCTTCTTCACCCTAGAAGCCTCAGCCCTCGGCTTCTTACAGTCTCTACTCATGTGACCCTCCGCGCCACAGTTGAAACATCTCCCTACTTTGCATTCCCTTGCCATATGACTAGACTTCCCACACTTGAAGCACAGGTTCAATCCCCATCTACACTATCCAGCGTGTTCTTTCCCACACTTACCGCACTTTCACAGCCCCGCACCAGATATGACCAATCGTCGGTCATCCACCCGCGCACCTTTGTTGCTTGGAGTGGCCCTGTCACGTCCAACCCACTTCCCATTCCAGTTTTGGTTACCGCCACCCTTCTTACCGACTTTAGCCACCACCACCTCTCTCTCATCATACAACCTTCTTGCTAAATTAACCACCGACCTAAACGTGTTCGGTAGGGCAGCGATCATATGCCTATGGATATCCGCCAGCAACCCTTGGATGTATCTCTTGATATTTCGTGACAGAGGTGTCATTTGATCTGGCACCAACCGTGCCATCTCATTAAACTTGGTAGTGTATTGCTGATATATCATCGTCCCCGCCTCCAGTTGTAGAAACTCCCTTTCAACTTTGTGCATCTCACAGTGAGGATAGAACTCCTCAATCACCAGCCTCTTCAACTTGGACCATCTCATTCTTCCGATAGCCCGACTACCCTCAGCTTGGACAATATTGTCCCACCAACACAAAGCTGAGTCCACGAATGAGTGGGCAGCAAACTTCACCTTTTGGTCCTCTCGGCACTCGTTGATATTCAGAATAACTTCCATCTCTCTCACCCACCAGTGAGCAGCAACAGTAGTGCCATTGCCATTGAAGGTTGGGGGCGTGCATCTTTGGAATGCCCCATAATTGCAGCCTCGTGCCGCATCTTGCGTAGGCTCTTCTTCTTCCTCTTCCTCTTTGTTATCAGAGAAAACAGTCTCATTCTCAGGCTGTCTCCTTTCACCCGTAGGCCTACTCCTTTCTTTCCTTTCTCCTTCCCTCACAGCCTTGATTACTTCACTCACCACAGACGGTAAGATTGTCTGCATGACCTGATACACCTCTTCAACAACCGCCTCCTTCACCTAGGCTCTTAAGTTAGCACTCTCATCCCCAGCCTCTGGGTGAGGGGTCTCGGGTTCTTCATGAACCACCTTTTCGGCTCTATGCCTTCCTCTTGTAGCCCGTGGTTCCACGCCACGTCCACCAGGACCCCCACCACGTGAAGCTTTTGATGATCTACCACCGGCCATCCTCTAACACACTATAAGATTCAAACACCAACACGGTCATTCAAGGTAATAGCTCAGTTTATGTCAAGTACAGTAAGTTCCAAATTATAGTGGCCAATTGTGATTAGTCATTTACTTTACTCTTTATAACCCAAGAATTTCCTATCCTGACTACATCAGTATCTAAATCTAAAAATAGCACGTAAACCATAAAACATGCGCACATAATGCCGGTTAACAATAAGAAAATACTTGATGGCACGCAGCTACTCAGACTGGCATCCCTTCCCTTTCCGTCCCATTTTCAGTTTAAGTTTAGGTTTTATTTTTGAAAGTTTATCCATTTCACTTAAACTTTGACTCTGATACCAACTTGTAAGGCCCCGTTCTCAGGACGCTTACAGCTGGCCAATCATCACACATAAAACTTATATTTACATTTAACTTAAATAACATTTGCAGTGGAAACATTTAAAATGACATTTCATTTCATTATAAAAGCTTTTGCGAAATAATACATCGTTGACGAATTACAAAATACATGTTGCATTACATCACAAAAGCATTATAAAAATGGATGCCATACAAAAAGAGCTAAGTAGCCGCCCCGTGCCATCCTCAGCAACCTTTTCCTGCCAACTAGAAACACATAAAAGTCAGCGTTGCTGAGTGAGATCTAGCTTTAAAATAAAACGTACTTTACTTTCATTTAAAACCGTCCTTTACAATCATACATGATCATGCATTATACATACACATAGATAATATCATTATTATCTTCATCATTCGTTCGTTCATTCCGTACATTTGTCATTAAATCTTTGCTTTCATTCGGACCAATGCCATGTGCTTCACCCTACCGTCATGCATAAAGCCGGTACTGGGGCTGAGGTCTTTCATAGACCCTGAACATTGTGCATGAAGCTGACTCCAGTACCTAGGGTAAGTGGCAAGGGCCCCATACATATGGTCAATCACAAGGATTGGACCCCTGTGTGCATCCTCATGGGGTATTCAACCCGCACACAGTTGAGCTGACACCCCTCATTGGGTGTGAACCTCCATACATACGCTTAATCACACGGATCAAGCCCCAGTGTGCATCCTTCTGGGGTAGCTAACCCGTACAAGGTTGAGCTAACACCCTTCATTGGGTGTGAACCTTCATACATATGCTTGCAAGCCTTTCTAACTTTCATTTGTTCATTAATGCATGCATTCTTTCATTACTTTCCTCTTTTTATTATCTTCCACTTTATGTTACATAATACTTTTTATTTCATTCATTAACATTCAACATAAAGCGACGGGAAAATAATCATACGTAATAGGAACATAAACATAAACATAAACATACAACATCACCATACAGGGCACCATCATACATACATAACATACATCATACATACCATCATGCATAAACATTAATCATGCCTCATACATCATATCTAACACCATACTATGGCCTACACATCATCTTTGACTTCAAAAAGTCTACTTACATAGCCCCCGGGAACATCCCAAGTCAAAGCCTGCTTTTACGTTTTTCCTAAGCTTCAGAAAATATTCTAAGTCTTTAGGCGCATGAGCACTATGCAAGCGCATAAGCACTATGCAGGCGTATTACCATTCAGACGCATGAGGAACACTTAGGCGCATGGGAAACTTTCAGGCGCATCCGCACTATTGGGGCGCATGAGCAACTCTTTGTCTATTCTGGGCAGATTCTAGACGCATGAGCACTATGCAGGCGCATAAGCACTATGCAGGCGTATGACCATTCAGACGCATGAGGAACACTTAGTCAATTTCAGCCTATTTCTAGGCGCATGGGTACTATATGGGCGCATGAGGTTTTGGGCACATGGGAACACTTAGGCAATTATTTCTGTTAGGCGCATGAGCCACTGTTTAGGTGCATGAGTAGCCTAATTCGTTCTAAACATCATGGATCAGTCCCCAAACATCATATAACCTATTCTAAGCTTAAATCTTACATTCTAAGCCTTAGAAACACAGTCAAAACATCATCAAACACATACATCGCCCAAAATCAAACCCCACCTACAACACACACGCATACACACATACGGGTATAAAACCCAACTTTATAAAAATGTACATGCATGCATTTCCAGCCCCAAAGCAGGTTAAAACAAGTAAAAAAGGGGTTCTAGAACTCACCTTTGCAGCTCTTTGGGTAAGACTTCTTCAAACTCGTTTGCAAATCGAGTTCAAACACCTAAAACCCACCAAACACACACAAACAACATATAACACGTATGAGCATATAACCGAAGCTATGGCCAGTTAAGAACACCTTAGAACCAAGATTTCTTACCTTGAATTCGATCTCTTCTGGTTCTTCTCCAAAACCCCGAGAGTTCAGCTCTTCTTTCGTCGTCTCTCTCTCTAAAATCTGAATGATACGAATGTAGAGAGAGGGATGGGCGGCCATGCCACCTTTATCACCAACTTTTGAAGATTTTGTCTTTTTTGACACCTTTAGTCCCTCTACTTGAGCTTTATAACTTTTCTTTCTTATTATTCACTTTATTCATTTCTTTCTTTGACTATAAAATAACAGGGTGTTACACTATTTGATCTGTTAAGTGTTCTAAATTGTCTCTCCTCATTGTATGTTGTGTTCTAAGTGACCAGAATTCGGTCCTGCAAGCCCACATGGATTGACCTCTAATAGGGATGTTTGCATCTATAATTATCAAATTCGTCTTCGTCTTTAAAATCATCATCTTTGTCCGATTTAAAATCGACAAATTGAAAATGCCCTAAAAATCAACCTCCTTTAGTTGTTTTGTTTTTGAAAAATGAATTTACTTATTTGCTCCCAAGCATTCTCAACCACAAAATGAATATTGTTTTTAATCAGCCGCAAAGATTAACTTTATGGGGTGTAAAGAATTGAGAATTCTCTTAATTTGCTCAAGTTGAATTGATAATCAATCATAGAGGCGGAATCAATATGAATTGAGGCAGAATCAATATGAATTGATGTTTGGAACAATTAATCTGATGCTAAATACTCAATAAGAATCAAACAAAATCGAGTAATAAATTGTTCATCTTATATATAGAATTGCTTGAAATACAGAGAATGCACACTAAAAACAATACAGAACTGAGTCTTATCAATTGTCTTGAATGGAGAAAATCGAGTAAATAGATATATACATCTCGCATCATCAGTATTTTCCAAGAAGTTTTCACATGATTCCCCTTCATGCTAAAGTTCTCGCAAAACTCTTAGTTTTCCCAAACTTCACAAGTTTTCGCAAAAAGATAATACCTTATTATTCTAAGCCTCTATATAAGAACGATTAGTTTGTTTTTACAAACATTTTTACTTAATAATTACCAAGATTATTTCTTTATATTTCTTATTCATTAATTGTAATATCAAAAACTCGGCCCTTAAGTTATGATTTTTTGAATTGAAGGTAAAGGTAATAGTAAAAGTTCACTTAATCATCGACACTTAAAGCATCTACAACAAGTGGGTGGTGGATGCGACAACATTGTTCAAACGCCACCATCACCATCGAAGGACTTGTTCGTAGGCACCCTCATTTGAAATACTGGATGCATCAACATGGCCAAGGCTGGATTCTTATGTCATATTTCTTTCCGTCCTTCTCTCTCCCTCCCTCTCTCCCTCTCTCCCTCTCTCTCTCTCTCTCTCTCACACACACACACACACACACACATATATATATATATATATACTTATATATTTATAATACAAATATTAAAAAAAGGTATTTGTTATTTGAGTAAATATGTGGGTATTGTTAGCAATTGATTTTCTCCTGACAAGGTAAATGTTGGAAAATGAATAGTTACGCCCGATTGATATAACACATATTTTCTGAAATAGTATCGCATTTTTCCAACAAAAAATATGAATTTTATGAAAATGAGTAAATATTTGATGTGACAGCTGAGGTTGGCATATTTGTGAGTGTTTATATCTCTCAAAGTTAAAAGTGACATGTACCCCAAACGATAACTAATATATTAATAATTAAATTATACCACAAGTTTCCCCATACTTCTTTTGATTGTTAAAATAAAAAATTAATAACCTCGTGAGATGAATGATGTTAAAAAAGAATAGAAAAAATCACCTATTCATAGTCTTTAAAACAATATAATAATCAGAAGTCATACAATGAAGTACATGATATCATGATAATATAAAGTAACTAAAGGGGAATCAGGTAAATCCTATTAGCGATGACACGACCTAGTTTTATTAATAATAATATTCATATCAGAATTTGGAAAAAATAGAAGTTCATAATGAAATATTCTCAATTTTATAAATTATTATGCATCCAAAGTTATAAAAAGAAAATAAAATTTTGATCAGGTGCGGATGTAAATAGAATGTTTATCGAATCATAGATAAAATTAAGAACGCCACAATAATATAATCGTATTCTATAAACTATATACGTTAAATTATATAAAAGAAAATCAAAATAAGTTAAAACAAATTATAATATTAATATATTAAACTTAATTAAAACTGAACAAATCGAGTGCTTAGAGGACATATGTATTTATAAGTTGTGAATTAAAACTCAACATTTTCATCAAATCAACTTTTTCTTATAAAAATTATCTTTCCTAATAACAACTCGTGCATGTTTTTAATTAATACAACGGCCAAATAAATAACAAATTGAATAACATGTCTTGTTTGATGCAGAAGGAACGTGCAATTTGGAAATACCACACAAATTGCCTTAATATGAATGGTGCCGCATCGCAACAACACGAGTACATTTCCACTAGTATATTTATATAGTATATTTATATAGTATATTTATATGTATGTATTATTTTAATACTAACTTATTTAAAAAAGATGTAGCATGGGGATGTTTGACTTATTTATTACTTTACGTAAAACCTAAACAATCTATCTTATACTTTGTGTGTGATAATGTTATCCGCTAGTCTAATTTGTATAAAATCACAAAATAATAACTTTATAAGTTGCTGCAAAACACACACTCATTTAAAAGACAAGTACAACCACTAACATAATCTAGTACAAAAGTGTATGACTTTTATTTAAACGTGTTGGGTTCAAATATCATATGGAATAGAGTTAGGGTTAGAGTAAAGTAAGCAGGTGAGATTAAGTTGTGTTAGAAAAAATAAAGAATGAGAGGGTATATAAGTGGTGTGTTTGCATGTGTTTTTATAGTTTGAAATTCTCCCACTTTTTTATAATTCTTTGCAGCTGAAAAGTTTGAAAGAACCAACATGGAGACATTCGATCTTCCACAAGAGTTGCTCCAGTTTCTACCTTCTGATCCATTTCAACAGCTCGATTTCGCACACAAAATAACCTCCATTGCACTTGCCACTCGTATCTCCGATCTCGAATCGGAGTTATTGGTCCTCCGAGACGAGCTTAGGAAGGATGTCGTCGTTGCTGACCTCCAGGATCAGATCGAGTCGCTTAACGTTTCACTATCAGATGTTCTCGATGAACTTTCACGCGTTGATCACGAGAAAGTCTGTTACATCCACACTCCAAATGATTTGTTTCAGTTCACTGAAGTTGTTACTGAACATTTGTTTGATTATGTTGTTAGGAGATTCTGTTGAAGGAGAATGCATCACTCTCAGAAGAAGCTAAAATGCTCAATCGTCATGTAGCTAAGGTAAATTGAAAAGCTAATTTAATGTTCATTTTAGTTGTTAAATTGAGTTATCAATCTTTGTTTGAATTGTTAAATTGAGTTATCAGTTTTGATCTATTTGGGTTATTGGACTCGTATAGTTTTATTAATCAAGTTGTAAACGGGTTGAGGAGTGTAAACATGTTGTAACAAGGGTGTTGACGGTTCTAGTTAAACATATTAAACAGGTCAGTCTGAACACAACTCGTTCAACTAAACACGTTAAACATGTCAATCTACACACAACCTTTTTGTTAAACAGGATAGATACGACAATCAAAATATGATTATTTTCACGTTGGGCTTGTATCAGGAATTGTCACTATGATTAATCATATTATTTGTTCCTTGTTGTTAGCTAGGCTAGTTAACTGTCAATAGATTTAATTTCCAAAAAATGTTTCTTTTTACCTTTTTAAACTTATAATATCTCAGTATCTATGCTTATAGGTAGGAATGCACAACCAAAAGCTTCAGTAACTTTGATATCTTTTTTTTTCATCTTTTCTCCATTCCTTCCATAACCGTTAACTGTATCTTATTCTTTTAACTGAAGTTGAAAGGCGTCAAGAATGCGCTCATGATGTCGCTTCAAGATGAAAAAGGAAGTGACCCTCGGGTTTCTGCAACTAAGCCAAATCATACAAGCATATCATCTCAGTCATTTGCCAGAGGTTGTGTAAATATGTTTCACTCCACATATTTGTATTTCAAACAAGAGCTTTATATGAATATAAATGTTTGTTTTCCAATTATGCCAGAAAATGATGAACCCGCGAAACCTTCAACTGTTTCACCAATAAAGAGTCTGTCAATTCTTTAACTACTCTTGATTGACTGATAATTAACTTTTGAAAATTACTTTTCTAATTTGGTTTCTCAATCAGCCGCAAGAGCTCGTGTTTCACTGGGCGCATTGTTAGCATCGGAAACAAACGCATCACAGCTAACACCTCCCGGATCCCCACCAAGTGCATTGGCATTTAGGTCCCCAACAAGAACATCTACATCAGTTTCTCCAAGAAGGCTTTCTGTATCTTTTGCAACTACTAGAAGCATTTCTGATGACCGTTCACCTGCCTCCTCATCAGCAACCTCGAGCCCATATAGCCCCACGTCAGGTGTAGATGCTGGATCCCAACATACTTAAATTTTAAACATTTCAATAATCTTATATAAGCAACAAGGTTAGTCCCCGTGTATTACACGGAATTAATAAATAAAATATTAAATAATTAGTAATCAAAATATATGTATTATAAAATAATACTTAAAGATAAAATATGATTATAATTACGTATAAATAACTACTTTAAGTAAAAAAGGAATAATGTAATTTTCGTAAACTTTGTTTTATAAAAAAATTGTGATTTTTAAATATTTTATTATAAGGAAAATGATTTTTTAAAGAAAAAGTTCATTGTATTACGTATTTTATAAAAAAATTATTTTTAAAAAGTGTGTTTTAATAAAAAATAGGTTTTTATTTATTAAGTTATATTTTTTTAAAATTGAAAATGGTAAGTGTAAAATTATAAATATTCATTATTATTATTATTATAGAGAAATGAGAAAATTAATATGATAAGACTTACAATTGTTTTATGTTTAT
>BJCM01268604.1:0-19940 GCA_018326385.1 Flaveria bidentis
AAGTCTGCTGACAGATAGAGGATGATGAGCTTCTTGAAGCTGTATGGATTCTCCGGAAGGAGACTTAGCCCCATGTCTCTATCCACTATGGATGAGCATATCAGGGTAATCAAGTAGAAGATCAAGAGTGGAGAGCTGATTGACTTAGACTCCCCTCCAAGTCAAGCCTCACCTGAAGTGGAGGTTAAGGTTGAACAACCAGAGACAACACAACCTGGACCTCCAGCTGAATCTCAGCAAGCTTCATCTTTTGATCGACAGCAGGGTCAACCTCCCTCTCCTTTTGAGCCTGAGAGAGAGGAAGTCCCAACTGAGAAAGACAATGAAGATCAATCTGGTACTACAGGCCAATCTTCTCAGCTAAAAGTTGTAAAGAGAAAGAAAAGGATGGTTTCTAAACCAAAGCCAAAGAAGAAGAAGACTGCATCTGAACCCCAGGATGAGTCAGAACATCCTAAGGATGTGCACCTAAAGGAAGCTCCATCATCTCCCATTCTAATAGCTCCTCTAGCATCAGAAAGATCCATCCTGTCCTGGACATACACTACAAATCCAGAAAGGTGGCATGTCATCAGAGATCATGGCATTGAGAATGTCTACACTTGGCAAGATATGTTTAAGTTGCCTCTGCATGATCTCTTTGACATGAGAAGATACTTTGATAGTGTGAAGGATCCTGATCATCTTATGAAGAAAAGGTTGGTTATTATCCTGATGAGGACTGTTGATATTTGAAGTCTTCAAGTGTTTTGGTAGCATCAGCCTAGGGGGAGTTTGTAAAGAATATGTATAGAGGCTAAAGAAACCAAAGTCTTTCTGCATGCATGCTGCACAAGTACTGAAGAAGAATGCTTCGGAAGTTTCACACATGTAACAGAAATATTCTAAGTGGGAAATCTTCTAAAGCCAAGACCAATATCTTCCGAAGCCAATGATGAAGTCTTCTGAAACTTCAGAGACAAAGTCTTCCAAATCTCAACTCTTGAGGAAAGATTTCTTCCGAAGAATTTTAACAACATGATTTATCTTATGTACTTTTCCATAAAGCTGGATCCCTTTCTGCTGCAACTCTAGAAAGTCACCAACTTACATGAGTTGGTGAAAAGGTCCATGCTTTTGGTAACTGTACATTGAGGTCTTGAGTCTGTAACTTTCTACTTCATGTACTTTATCCTTTTTGTAATATATAAGGATGTGAGCTATGGCATGTCATAGTCACTAATTGTATCCAGTTGGCTTTCATAGTATGGCTGGCAGTAGGATGTAGTATAAGTATCTCATGTTCTTGTAACTTTCCTTTATGCTTTGTAACACTTGTAATAGAACTTGAGAAAGCAATATACTGCATTCTTGAAAACCATACACTTGTGTATCTTGTTCTCTTGTTCTGCCTCTTAGTAAATTACTTGTGTTCTTAGTATTATAAACTATGGTTAATCTAGTTCACTGTTTGATTAAGTTTAGTTACTCTCCTCTTTGTGTTGTTGTGTTGTAAGTGACCCCCTTCACCGGTCCTGCACTTTCTTTAGCTCTTCAGTGGTTTTGATTCTTCATTCAGTTCTGGCATTGGAAGACTTTATTATGGCTTCTGAATGTCTTCTGATCCTGTTGATGTTATCTTTGACTATTAGAGCTAGTTTGACCATTGTCTCCTTGTGTTTTTGGAGCTTTGCACTCTCTAGAAAAATGGCCATAGTTGTTATAGTTAAAACACCTTGACTTTGACTTATCAAAGCCAACTGTTTTGTTTGCACTTGGCTTATAGTTCTGTTCACATATGAATGCTTCTGAGTTCTATAAGCTATCATCACTATTTGCCAATTTAGATCCATTTCTTCAACATCATCTGGATCCATCTCAAACAGATGCTGAAAAAATCAAATCAACTTGTGCTAAATGGCTACATTGATTTGCTTGAAAACTTGCCATAACGGCTGTAAAGGCATATTTGGACTCTTCATCCAGTATGACTAATACATCAACCATGTGTGACTAATAGATCACTGGATCAATCGTCAGGGCATAGAACATCCGTGATCATCGCAAGTATCTGATGATATCTTGGCACCCTTTTGATACAGAGTCGTCAACATTCAGAAAAGCACATACACTGTGCTCTTTAGCAAACTGATTAGCCATCTGCTCATAAGAGTTAAAAAGATTAAGTTAGAATCAGTTATCAAGCATAAGAATTCGAAGAGTTTTGAGGACAACTCAGCAATCAAATAGTTGATTATTGATGTTTATGATTTGTTTTACCTTGAAAACACTAATCTGATATCAAGTTTATGATATTGTTAGATGTTTTGATTTGTAATTTGAATGTTTGAGAAAAGGAAGGAGAGATTTGTGATGAATGTTTTTCTAGGTCAAAGTGCTCTGAAAAAAGTGAATAATGAATATTTAGGTCAAAAACATCATTTATGTTCCCTCGGTAATTTCATTTATTTAATGAAGTGGGTCCCACATTCCTAATAATATTCCGTGAAATTTATTTATTCCACAGATTTCTGTTCTTCCGTACGACATCTGCGGATGCCTTACATCTGCGGATGCCTAACTATCAAGAACTGAAATATGATTTGAAGTATAACTTGATTATTCATAGATTACCACTTTATGAACATAGATTATACTTTTAAAATATTAACATAACGGTAGTTTACCAATCTACGGATGGTCATATTCTACTTGATTAAGTTTCGCACTGTAGCTTCTCCTGATGCTGAAAATGCACTGTAGCTTCTGCTTATGCTTATAATGCACTGTTTGAAACTTCTTTGATTGTATGGTCCTAATCAACTCATAAAAGCATTTATTTCTATTGGTCCTTGTTAACTTTGTTTTCTTGACAATTTGTGCATAAGAAATATAATTTGAAAAACTTCATGTATCCTTCAGCCAAATTATTGCTCAAGTTCCAATTCCTTTATTTTTTTGTTTTGAAAATTTAGATTTTGTGTTTCATGCATTAACTACTCCCCCTAAATTTGTGAATAATGATAAAATGTTGCATTCATCATCAATTTATGAAGTAAAATAGCATGAAAGGCACATGACTATCCGAAGATTATGCTACATAACTAAACTAAAAGTAACAAAATTGAATTAAATGTATGTACATGCATATAGACACATATAATGGGATCACACTATGACACTAAAATTCTTCCTGATTGAATTGATTGTTGAAATGTGACCTAATTATGGTCCTGATTGCAAGTATGTTTGTCCACTTAAATCCAAACAAGAGTATTGTATCAATTAGGCATGCTATTTATCATGTTTTCATGTTTATTAGTGATTAACTGTTATGGGATCCACATTCAATTCAGATTAGAGTTTGTCTTCTGTTTGTGAGTCAATTCATCACCTTTTCATACTTAGAAACTATGTACATTAAATTATAAGTTCTATCTGGAAAAAATTGAAGTCTCATTAATGCTTTGATACAAAAGCTCTTAAGTTAAGATATAGTTTATGCTAATGGATTCTTTTGAGAGCTTAGATATGATCATCATCAGGTAACCAGTCTTTACTTACGTAAAACAGATGTGCCTTTAACCCAGGTCTTTGTTTACACAAAACAAAGGGATGATGAGGATCATGATCTTTTTACCAGTTGAATACAGATGTACACCATGGTGTTCATAAACCCTAGTCATTGTTTACATAAATCAAAGAGAATATGATTTGCAAATATAAAAATTATAAAGTGTACTACATAGTGTGCTTAGGTGAGTGAATTGATCACATCAGAATAAGACTTACTTGCTTGATCCTCAATATGGAGTTTCCCATAAACAGTCACCTTTTCATTATGTTAAGCATGCACTTAGTGTAATCTTCACTCAAGTTGAACCTACTCACATATCAAAGAACTTTTGATCAGTTTTTAAAGAAATTTAAGAACTCAGGAAGTAAGTAGAGGCATAGTGTAGTATCATTTTCCAAAAATATGTCATGTTGAAATAAAAGACTCAATAAAGAAAGACAATATTTTTGTATTTTTTGTATGTTTTTCTGAATGTTTTTGAATTTTCTTTATTACTATTTACAAGAACAGACACATGCATTTCTTTATTAATGATGATTAATCTAAGTTAATCATACTCAAAGACTCACTTAGAAAATTAAATCTAACTGAATCAAAGGCCTTAGTGAATAAGTCAGCAAGCTGATTTATTGTATCCACTTTGACTAACTTGATTAAATCTTTTTCTAAGAAATCTCTCGAAAAATGGTATCTGATTCAATATGCTTTGTTTTACTATGTTGTACTGGGTTAGCAGTGATGAACATAGCAGCTGAATTGTCAATATGAATTGGAATTTGAAGGAAATTGTAACCATAATCAAGTAATTGATTTTGCAACCAAAGAACTTGAGAGCAACCAACTGAAGCAGCTATGTACTCAGCCACAGCTGTCGATATAGATACATTTGTTTGCTTTTTTACACTACCATGAAACAACTCTTGGTCCTATAAATTGACATCCACCAGTTATGGATTTTCTATTGTTGTTGCATCCTCCATAGTCACTGTCTGAATATGAGTAGAGAGAGAGAGAGAAGTCTCCATCTTTTGGATACCATAGACCAAGGGCTGGTTTCCCTTTGAGATATCTGAAAATCCTTTTTACAGCATTCAGATGGGACTCTTTTAGATCTGATTGGTACCTAGCATAAACGTGCACAGCAAATATTATGTTAGGTCTGCTGGCAGTTAAATACATAAGAGATTCTATTATTGATCTATACAATCTTTGATCACTAGGTTTTCCTGTTGGATTAGGTACAACTTTATTGATTGTTGAAGTAGGTGTTTTGCATGAAGATGTATGAACAAGATTGTACTTCTTCAATATTTGATGAATATACTTCTCTTGATGGATGAATATGCCATCTGTTTTCAGGTGAACTTGTACACCAAGGAAGAAAGTTAATTCTCCTATTGAACTCATCTATAACCTAGATTTCATCAACTCTTCAAAACTTTCACATAGTCTCTTGTTTGTTTATCCAAATATAATGTCATCTACATATATTTGAACAACTAAGAGGTCTTGATGTTCTTATTTGAGAAAGAGAGTCTGGTCAATAGTTCCCCTTTTATATCCATGCTTTAGCAAAAAGATGATAATGTTTCGTACCACTTTATTGGTGCTTGATAAAGACCATACAAAGCTTTGTCAAGCTTGTATACCCTATGTCGATAATCTGAATCTTCAAAACCAGGAGGTTGACCTACATAGACTTTTTATCAATTTTCCCATATAAGAAAGCACATTTGATATCCATTTGATAGACAGTGAACTTTTTATATGATGCATAGGCTAGGAATACTCTAATGGCTTCAATTCTTGCAACTGGTGCATAAACTTCATCATAGTCTATTCCTTTTTCTTGAGTATATCCTTGAGCAATCAACCTAGCTTTGTTTCTCATAATTATACCTCTGTCATCTAGTTTATTTTTGAATAACCACCTTGTGCCAATTGGATGTTGGCCTTCAGGTAGATCAACTAGAATCCAGACCTTTTGCTTTTTGAATTGTTGAATCTCTTCTTGCATAGCTTCAATCCAGCTATTATCTTTTAGTAGAACTGTGATGTTTCGAGGAACCACTTCGAAAAGAAAACAAGTGAAAAGACATATCTTTGCAGCTCCCCCTTGGCTTCTTGTGGTTCTTTCATTAAAATCACCAATAATGAGACTTATGAATTCTTGTTGTTGGAATGGACTCAACTCGAATAGATGATTCTAAGTTAGTCATATTCATTGATGCAGATGGATCCAGCTGAGATGATAAATTTATGAAATAATCAAATTGATCATCATTGGAAGCTGAATGATTTTCATTGTGTACATTAGTTGCATTGTGAATGCCATCTGGAAGAACTTCCACGGATGTATTTTGTGCTTCCATAGGAGTTACAGGATCATCTACGGATGTATTTTGTTGACTTACTATCATTAACTCTTTGGAATGCAATGGATCATCTCTAATGTGTGGAATATCTATTGATGTGGATAGAACATCTGCTAATGCAATATCCACATCTCAGGATGTAGGGCACTCATCTGCGGATGCAGAGTTAGCAGCTGTTGATGAAGTGTTTGCATCTGAGGATGTAGATCCTTTTGCTTGGTCTTGTGTTGTATTATTGACATTATTTGGTGTTCCTTGTTCCATGATACTTGAATTTGTATTCTTGGAGGATCAGCATATAATGAAACTTCATTCATGTTTAGAGACACAAATGGATAGCATGTATCCTCAGTACCTGCAGCATTCAAATAACAAGAGTTAAATGAGTTTATGAGTGCCTCTATATGAAACAACCATGACGAACCATTTACAGATTTAGGAAATAAGGATTCATCAAATGACATATTAGGAGTTTCTTCAAAAATATTTTGTTGTGGAATGTAAATCCTATATGATTTATGTATTGAAGAATATCCAACAAAGAAACCATCATATGCTTTCTCTGAATATATTCCCAATTATTCTTTTGTGTTTAAAACAGATACATGACACCCAAAAGCTCTAAGATATCCTATGTAAGGTTTTCTATAAAATAAAAGCTCATAAGGTGTTTTATTGTGTTCTTTGACAATTAATGTCTTGGTTTGAACATTGCATGTTGTGTTCACTGCTTCAGCCCAAAAGGTGATTGGCAATTATGAATCAACTAGCATTGTTCTTGCTGCTTCAATGTGAGTTTTGTTTGTTCTTTCAGCAACTCCATTTTGTTGTGGAGTTCTTGGTGCACTGAATTGCATGCAATGCCTTTATTCCTGCAAAAAGAGTGTAAGATAGTATTAACATATTCAGTCCTATTGTCACTCCTGAAAACTTTAACTTTTAAATCAAGTTTATTCTCAATCTTGGTGACAAACTCCATTAATATTTCTGATGTTTCACTCTTTTGTTTTAAGAAAAAGACCCATGTGAATCTAGTGAAATCATCCACAACCAGTAAACAATATTGCCTTTTTCCAATGCTCATCACATTGGTTGGACCAAAAAGATTCATGTGAAGCAATTTTAGTGGTGTAGTGTTTGTATTTATTATTTTGGATTTATATGACACACTATGTTTTTTCCCTTATAACATGAAGAACAATGGTTTGAACAAGAAAATTCTTTGTTTGGCAATCCAATGACTAAGACATTTTTCCAATGCTCTGATACCACCTATGAAACCAAGGATCGCAATCAAGAATTATCATTGTTAGATTGATTTCAATTTAATGATCGCGGAATTATCACTAAAAATTGTTTAATTGATTAAATAATAAATATCAATGACAGTAAATATAGATAATAAACGCACAAACGATATCAACAATATGCAAAGAAAAAAGTTTTGAATCAAACGTAATTCACTAAAACTGGTTAATGATAACAAAGAATCAAATAATAAGTGCTAAATAACTTATATGCAAAGATTGTGTTTATGGTTTTTGGTGTGATGATGTGACGACTGCTAGGGTTTTGTGTTTTGTTAATCATGCGAAACGATGTGATGGTTCTTATGTTGCCATCTATGGCCTTTTGTTGATGTGAAACCTAGGACTCACATTTATAGATACGCGTGTTTCTATTAAGTAAACAGCGAATCTCTTGGAGTCCGTGATTGACTTGTTGACTTGAAACACTTATATGATACAAGTGCAAGTGTTTGGTCTTCCGCAGCTACTTTTGTCTTTGCAACTACTTTGTTTTTTCGAAGGTACTTTGTCTTCCTAAAGTACTTTGTCTTCCGAAGGTACTTCTTCTTCCGAAGGTACCTTTTCTTCTAAAGCTACTTTTTCTTCCGTAGAAGTCTTCACTTCAGTTTCTCCATTTGGTCTTGTAAGAAAAGTATCTACAAAAGAACAAAAATGTTCATCCGTAGATGTTTCTTACACTTGGTCAATTTCAGAAATTGACCAAGTATAATGTTTGTACTTGCAATCATACATATAAATCAACATACATATGGGTTAACCTATATACATAATGCATACATGAAAATAATGAATTATAAATATTCATTACATGTATTGATTAAAGTTCTAAGACTATACAAAATAATCTACACCTATTATTCCTAGATCTAACACAACGCATGAACAAATGCTCATCCGCCGTGTAATTTAAATCAAAACAAAATCTCCACAGCGCATGAACAAATGTTCATCCGCTGTGAACATAACTTGTCATACAAAAAATTTCACAACAGATGACTAATTAGTCATCCGTTGTGAACATAAGTCAAACATTCAAATGATACACAATGCATGACCATGTGGTCATCTGCTGTATAGTTAGTCAAACAGTCAAAGGGTTCATAGCGTACGTTTTAATATTCTACAAGGGATACACTATTCATATAGTGGATGTGTAACTCATAGCGGACTTAAAATTAAATTTGAAGTCTAAAACTCTTTACACAGCAGATATTCACACTGTATACATAGCATACATACAGCTTATATGTTGTATATATAGTTTCACACTTGTGATTTTTCAGTCATCACGAGTGAGAGAGAGAAAATCAAAATTCAAAACTTTCAAACCAATCCTCAAAACCCTTAAACCTCTATTCGACCTTAAACCTAAAATCTATTTGATCTCTCTTTTGATTTACAATCAAATAGGTATAACAACATGATTCTGAGTATCAAACATTCATTAAAACATATGATTTTGTGTTTCTGATTCAAACATTGTTTGACCTAAGTCAAATATCAAACCGAAATCAAACATAAGTCATTTTGATGTTCTAAACCAAATCAACACTGATTTTCGATCCTCTTATTCAACAACATGATATTTGTGGTTCATTAGCTTCAAAACATACATTTCGAGCTGAAAAACATCACAGTCATCTTCTTCTACTTCTAACATACATAATATGCTGAAAACATGATGTGTTAATATGTTTTTATGCATTTTGGAGAAGAAATTGTGTGTTAAAAGCTCAAAATAGCATTCATACACTATTTATATGTGTTTTCATCACAAACTCCATTAAAACCTCATTGGTTTATAAGGGTTTTTGATAAAACAGTACTCAGATATCGTTTAATCAGATTTCATCATTACAAACACTCATTTGAATACATTGAATCATTTCATTGTATTTAAACATCATATTTGAGTTGTTCCACCCTCACATCCGACGATTTTCATCAACAAACAACAAATCGATTGTTGTTTTGTTTAAGATTGTACCGCCACAAACAAACCCTAGGAAAACCGTAGTTTTTGTTCATATAGATTCTACCAAATCTACGGTGATATGTTGAATAATCATCAAAAACCGAAGAAGAAATATATTCTTCTTTGAATTTTCGAAAAAGTTACTTTTTGATCAAAAAATTAACTGTTTTATACATTTTTAGTGTTTTTAGGGATTTTGACCTTTATTGACTGACATCATTAAAAATATTTCATTCTTTTGACCAAAATTTGAAAGAGACATCATAAGACTTTAATTAATTTATTTACTTAATTTCCATTATCTAGTAAATATTAAAAGGTAACAAGACACATCAAACACATCTTAGTGACCTTAGGATAAAAACAAATTTAGCATTGAGCTAAATATTCAAAAAAAATTTAACTTAAACCATTAAGTTAAGAAAAGAGTTTTTAACAAAAATTTTTGATGAAAACCACCAAAACTAAAGAACAAAGCTTATTTCAAACAATGGAAGATTATGTCCATAACTGAGGGACCATACAATCATGTTACTCTTGGTCCAGATTATAACATACGAAACCAGTATGCCTGAAAAGCATAGCTTATGATGACCTCAAGTGGGTCAAAACAAACATGAAAGCATATAGCATATTGGCAATGACTTTGCCATTTGGAATATTCACAAGAGTTGAAAATTTCAAAACCGCACATGAATTGTTGAAAGTACATCATACTATGTGTGAAGGAAGTGAAGAGATCAGGGAAATCAAAAAGGAAAAATTAAAGACCTAATATGAAACCTTCCACTATATTCAAAGAGAATCCATACCACAACAACTTCACAAATTTGTCCAACTAGTCAATGAGATGATAGTTTATGGTCTCAAATATGAATCTGTGGAAATCAACAAAAAGATGTTGCACACACTACCAGTGAGTTGGACTCGGTCAGTTTCAGTGATGAAAGCAATATTGGATCTTGAAGCATTAACTCTTGATGCTCTAGTGGCTAAAGTTGAAGCACTAGAACTAAATGAAAGATCCAAAAACAACAACACAATAAGACATATAGAATCATGCAAGTTCAAGGAACTTCAACAAACAGATAGTGCATTCTTGACTTGCACTAGAGAAGATGAAGATGAAGAATTCTTGATTCTAGGGAAACTTCATTCTTTTATGCTCCTAAATCACCCAATAGCATTCAAAAGTCTTAAAAGACTGGCTTCCATGCTTCTCATGAAGCAACACCATAGAGCAAACAACATCAACATCACCATGCCTCAATCTCCAATAAACAACAATAACCAAAGACTCATAACATACACAAGTTAGAGAAACCAATCGATGCACTCATAATAAATCTACAAAGTGAAGAACAAAAGGCAACTTATGCAGCCTTCTCTACAAGCTTTGAAGCATACTTGGGTGCTAATCTCACACCATTACAAATAATCCAGCGAGACTAGGATGAGCTACCACCAGACATGGTTGAAGAAATATATCTTCAGTGGTCTATGGCAATGATTGCCTACAGATCAAAAAAGGTTTCTACAAAGAAATAAAGGTTTGAACATGGACCAGAAAACCAAAATTGATTTTGACAAGACAAAGGTGAGATGCTACAATTGTCAACAATATGGTCATTTCTCAGGAGAATGCCAACAACCAAAAGTTGACAGAAACAACAACCAAGAGTTGACAGAAACAACAACCAAACACAAACATCAAACATCTATCATTCAAAAAGACAAGTTCCACCTCATATCAGTATTCCAATTGCACCAACTCCATCTCAAATTACTCAATATAGCCCAAATCAACACTCAAAATCATTGGCCATGATCATTAAACAAAATGGTGAGTGTGATTGGAGCATGTATGAGGCTAAGATCCAATCTCATGATAAAGCCCTCATGGAAAATATAGTAGACAAGATCTCGGAAAACCTAAAAGAGGTGAGGGAAAACTTTTATACTCAAGCATGTGTTGATGAAGCAAACAGATACAGAAAACATGCAGACAAACTGTCAAAGAAAATCATTTTAACAAAAATTTTGAATGAAAGCCTAAAAACAGAACATAAACAATATGGGGTTAAAAATTTTTCATTACAAAATGATTTCGACAAATTAATGTTTGAAAAATTATCACTTGCAGCTCAAGTTGAGCAACTCTCTTAATATCTTGACCCACATGACAAGACTGATGATTCAAACCATCATCATCATCACCACCACCATCAGCATTCTCTTAATATCTTGACCCACATGACAAGATTGATGATTCAAAACCATCATCATCATCATTACCACCATTAGTATTATTTTTAAAAACACCTCTAATAATATTTGTTAAAAGTCAAGCACTTTCGCTTATCAAACCAATAGATTTTTATCAAAGAGATAACAATGAATTTGATCAAGAAACAACATATGATGATGATGTTGATCTATTGGATGATGAATCAGATCAACCAATTATTGAAACAATAAAAGTTTCAAGTGTGATTAATACACCAACCAAATAAACAAAGCAGACTAAGAGTTTTGACATCTGCTATAGTGGAAGAAAGGCTAGATCTTCCACTAAAACAAACAAAGGGAAAGAAAAAGTTCCCATTCGGCAAAACCAACCAACTATAACTTTTGATATACCTTTAAAATCAATTTTAAAATCAAAAGTTGTAAACAATCAAGGCAATGCAAATTTACCATATTGTCAATGGTGTGATCAATACACTCATACAACTAACAAATTCAAACATGGTAAATAGTACAAGTAATGTAACATGAACAATCACATTACTAAAACTTGCCATTTTAACAACTACTATTCAATGTATGAAAGAAACAATCATAGTACTGCAAATTTATTTTTCAACAAGAAAAACAAGAAGCAAAACAAACAGGCTCCAGTTGAGAAATCAACTGAGAAACACACATTTGTTCCAAACAGGAATAAAGCAGGAGCACCAAGACAAACTCCTCATACTAAATTTGCTTTACACATTTTATGACGACTTTAAAACAAATAGGAGACATAAGTCTGGGAGCAGATTCTCATCTGACAATAGCTCTCAAAGGAGAATAGCTTAAAGAACTTCTCTAGATAGAGCTAAACAAACGCATACAACGTCTTCTGATACAAAATCAAAGAAGGCCTGACAATATCTGGTATGTTGACAGTGGATGCTCCTGTCACATGACAGGCAATTTTTCCCTCCTTTGGGATTTTAAAATCAAACATGGAGGAAATGTAGCCTTTGGAGGTGATAAGATAGGTGGAGAAAATATCGGTGAATGAACTTAGTATCTTAAGAATGTAAACTACTACTCCAACCTTCAGTTCAGTCTTTTAAGTGTATCCCAAATCTGTGATAAGGGATATGCCACCTTATTTGACTCGAACAACAGCTAAATCCTCAAGACGGGTTTTCAAATACATGAAGATTGCATCCTTTTGAAAACACCTAGTCATAACAACACATACATTATTGATATGAACATTGTTGTAGTAGCAACCACTGAAACATGTTTACTATCAAAAGTATCAGAAGATGTTTCCCAATTATGGCACAGACGTTTGGGTCACTCTAATTATAACATAATGAATCAACTTGTAAAGGGTGACTTAGTAATAGGTTTACCATAAAAAGAATTCTACTCTATAGACCACTGCATTGCATGTCTGAAAGGCAAACAATACAGAGTGTCTCATTAGTCTAAATTGGTAAACTCTAACAATACACCACTCAAATTGCTTCATATGGACCTTTTTGACCCAACCAACATCCTAAGAATAGGAAAGAAACAATATTGTCTTGTTACAATAGATTATTACTCAAGATTCACATGGGTTTTCTTTCTTCTACACAAGTCAGAAACATCAAAAATCATCAAATCGTTTATCACTAAGATTGAAAATCAATTATATCTTAAAGTTAAATATTTAAGAAGTGACAATGGTACTGAATTTTAGAATAACTTTACTTTTTTTTGTATAGAGAAAGGAATCAATTATCAATTTAGTGTAGCAAGAACTACTCAGCAAAATGGAGTAGCTGAAAGAAGAAACATAACATTGATAGAAGCAGCTAGATCTATGCTAGTTGACTCTCCAATGCCCATATCTTTTTGGGCTAAAGCAATCAATAAAGTTTGTTACATTCAACATAGAACATTAATAATTAAAGAACAAAACAAAAGTCCATATGATTTAATTTTGAAAAGAAAACCATTCATTGGCTTTCTTAAAGCATTTAGATATTATGCGTCTATATTAAACACTTGAGAACATCTATCCAAGTTGCTCCATAATCAGACGAAGGATTCTTTGTTGGATATTCTGGAACCTCAAAAGCTTACATAGTATACAATCCAAGACTTAATATTATGGATGAAACAACAATGTTGTTTTCAATGAACATTGTTTCACAAAGAAAGTTATTGGATCAGACTGGTTGTTTGATATTGACACACTAACAAGATCATTTGACACATCTTACTTTGATGTTTCAGGTACTATTGAAGATAATGAATATCTAATGATACATCCTCCAACAAATGATGTTCCACTAATTGCTAATCCTCTAAGGAGAAGAAATTTCACTCCATCAAGTACCATAGTTACAACTCCTCCAGAACAAACAAACATATCAAAAAGAACATCATCAGAAACACCATCTTCAACAACACATGCGACCACTTAACCATAACCAAACAACCAACCAAAGTCGCATCAACCAACCACAATTGAAGAAGATGATTATTATCATTCAATACCAGACACACATTATGAAGATGAAATCTTAGATTTCTTTCATGATTCTCCACACACATTCAATGAAGCCATAGAGCTAGATAATCCATACACTTCAAATACCCTTTCCCACCCATTAACACTAGATCAAACAATCAATAATCTTGATTCAACCATTCTTATTGATAAAATTGCAACAACCAGATCATAAAGATCATCCTTTAGAAAACATCATAGGTGCTATCAGAGCCTTGGTTCAAACCAACACTCAATAGGTGTTAGATGACCTTAATCGAAGTTATTAGAACTGTTGATTAGAAAAAATTTGATTTAGTGTTCATCAGGATTTTGAACAAGACATGATGTTCATGTCAAAATCACCCAAAACTTGATTTTTGATCTTTAAATTGTTAAAAATGAGTTGAAATTTGTTATAAATGATCAAACATGTTCAATAATCAGTTGCAAACAAACATAGACAGTTAATTTGACTTGACACACATCATAACATCATTAAATGTACAGCAGTTAATGAAAGTATTGATACATTCAACACTTTGTGATAAAATAAACATCATGCAAAAAATTTTGGATCAAACTGAAATTGAATCAAACAAGATTTTAACGGGTAAAATTAATCAAACAATTGACTTTATCTAAGTCAGACTTGCTGATCAATACCAATCAAACATACATTTTGTATGTCATCATTTAATAACAATCAAAATTTGCCAATGAACAATTGATCAACAATACAACATATTTTTCATCACACATCATTATCAGACAATTTACTAACACCATAATTGTTCATTGTAGATATGGCAAATCTAGTATTTGTCAAAGATCGTAATCTCTTTGCTTTTTTGACACTAAGTCATCCAAAGTAGAGAATTACAGAGACATTACCCTTATTTATGCTATGACAACAAGACTAGACATCTATGAGGATCATATAGTCCAATTTATCAAACATATTCAATAAATCATACAAGTCATTCATTTAATCATTGAAACAACCAAATGGTCAATTAATCAATCATACATGGTAATATTCAAACAGACATAAAATCAATCGATCATCCAAGTATAAAAACAGAACAAACAGTTAATCATTTAATCATGCATAACATTCAAACATGCAATCAAACTGTATAAGTTAAACAAACAACCAAAACAATCATTCATATCAAACTCAAAAACATACCATTTCTAACAAACAAAACATTAACAAGAAAATACTAAAGAGATGGCAACATCATCCTTATGGGGGTATTGTTGGACTCAACAAGTGCATTAAGAAGGATAATGCTTGTCATAGTCAAACATAATTTGTTTTAACATTAAAACAACTATTAATTAACACATTTGCATCATTAAAAAATCATAACATACATTAATTTAGCTTAAATTTCTATTTCAAGTTTGTAGATAAAATAGAACTTTTGCTAAGTGTCTATAGTGGATGAAGACTTGCTCACATCGGATGACCAAGTCTATGCAGTGGATAAAGAACAACTTCAAGTTTTTATAGTGGATGAAAAAATCACACAGCGGGTAAACAAAGTCCACAACTAATAAGCGGTCTACGGTTGATGATCAATCCACAATGGATGATCACTCCGCAACGGATGATCACTCCGCAATGGATGATCATTCAACGGATGATCACTCCGAAACGGAAAACTATCAAGACAAGCATACAAGTGTGCAGGATCGGTGAAGGGGATCACTTACAACATAACAACACAAAGAGGAGAATAAACTAAAAATTAATCAAACAGTGAACTGGATTAACCACAATGATGATACTAAGAACACAAGTAAGTAAGAGACATCACAAGAGAACAAGATACACAAGTGTATGGTTTTCAAGATTGCAGTATATTGCTTTCTCAAGTTCTATTACAAGTGTTACAAAGCATAAAAGAAAGTTACAAGAACCTGAGACACTTATACTACATCCTACAGCTAGCCATACTATGAAAGCCAGCTGGATACAATTGACTAGACACAAAACAAAATCAATTGTAGAGTCAAAGGGATATTGCTTTTTGACTAGTGACTATGACATGACATAGCTTACATCCTTATATATTACAAAAACGATAAAATACATGAAGTAGAAAGTTACAGACTCAAGACCTCAATGTATAGTTACCAAAAGCATGGACCTTTTCACCAACTCATGTAAGTTGGTGAATTTACATAGTTGCAGCGGAAAGGGGTCCAGCTTTATGGAAAAGTACATCAGCTAAAGCATGTTGTTAAAAGTCTTCGGAAGAAATCTGCCTTCAAGTGTTGAGCTTCGGAAGACTTTGTCTCTGAAGCTTCAGAAGACTTCATCTTTGGCTTCGGAAGATATTGGTCTTGGCTTTGGAATATTTCACACTTAGAATATTTTTGTTACATGTGTGAAACTTCCGAAGCATTCTTCTTCAATGCACTTGTGCAGCATGCAGGAGAAACTTTAGATGTTTAGGTTGCATGAGCATCTTCATATATTCTCTACAAACTCCCCTTAGGTTGATGCTACCAAAACACTAGTAGACTTCAAATATCAACAGTCCTCATTCGGATAATCAGCATTCCTTTCTTTATGAGGTGATCAGGATCCTTCAGACTGTCAAAATGTCTTCTCATGTCAAAGAGATCATGCAGAGGCAACTGAAACATGTCTTGCCAAGTGTAGACATCCTTAATGCCTTGATCTCTGATGACATGTCATCTTTCTAGAATTGTGGTGTATGTTCAGGACAAGATGTGTCTTCCTAATGCTAGAGGAACTGTTGAATGGGAGTTGATGTAGCATCCTCTAGCTACACATCCTTAGGATGTTCTGACTCATCCTGAGGTTTAGAAGAGGGTGCAGTCTTCTTCTTCTTTCTTTTTATAGGTTTTAACTGAGAAGACTGGCCAGCAGTACCAGAATGATCTTCATTTTCTTTCTCAGTTGGGTCTTCTACTCTCACAGGTTCAGATTGAGAATGAGATTGACCCTATTATGGATCAGAAGATGAAGCTTGCTGAGATTCAGCAGGAGGTCCAGGTTGTGTTGTCTATGGTTGTTCAACCTTAACCTCCACTTCAGGTGGGGCTTGACTTGGAAGGGAGTGTAAGTCAATAAGCTCTCCACTTTTGATATTCTGTTTGATCACCCTGATATGCTCATCCATAATGGAAAGAGACATGGGGCCAAGTCTCCTTCCGGAGAATCCATACAGCTTCAAGAAGCTCATCATCCTCTGCCTGTCAGCAGATTTCTTCATCCTCTTTTGGATGATGGCTCTTGATTTGGCAGCTTCTTTCCTTAGCTTCCTCTTAGTTGTCTTTCTGTTCTTGACTACCTCAAGTTCAAGTTGTTTAAAGTACTCAAACTCAACATAGTCATAGGACAAGGGAAGAAGTGCTTCTGCCTGATAAAGGCCTGTGGCACTCAGGTAGTTGATCATCTTGATCCTATCTTCTTCTTTGTCTATCTGAGGTTCTTGTTGAACCACATCCTCTTGTGCAGGACTTTCTTGAACTGGGGAAAGGGTAGGCATATGCTTGTACAGTCTTATCTTTCTTCTCTCTTCTTTGACTTGTACTAGAAGCTCTGCATCTTCTGCCTCCTTCTTCTCCCTTGACCTTTCAAGGTCAACCAGTTCATTCAATTCTTCCAAGGGGAGAGAAACGATACTGTCTATGTCATAGTTCCTTGTCTGCAGATAGTTTATCCCGACTGCCCTTAACTCATCATTCTGAGTATCTAGTGTGGGAATAGCCCTGATAGCAGACTCCATAAGTCTTCAAGACCCAGCAAAGGAACTTTCTCCCCTCATCTTCCTTTTCCTCTCTCTCTCTCTCTCCTCAATCTCCTCAGATGTCATCTTTCATTTCCCTTTGTCACTCACAAACCTTTGTGACTCAAGGTGGAGAGAGCTTTGGCCTTTATTGCTTGATGCAGCTTCTAAGCTCTGGCCAGAGAGAGGTTGAGAATCACCTTCACCAGCAGGTGTCTCAAAAAGGGCATTGATCTCTGCAACAGTTGTTGGTGATAAGACTAGGCTCTCAGGTTCTGTCACTGGGCCTTCAGTCAAGGTTTCCCCTATGAAGCTAATCTTAGGGTCTGCCTCAACATCCAGTTGACCGATGACATTGCCTGATTCCCACAGTCTCCTTCTAAGGCTGAACTCTGCAGTGATCCTGTCTTGGATTCTTTGAGCCAACTTGTCAGCTTGTCTTGATTTGCTTGGATTGACAAGTGGCATGATGACTAGATCCAGATTGTCATAATAGTTCAAGGTCAGAAAATTGAAGATCTCTTGCTGCCCTTGAACTTTTATGATGATTAGGGCTCTCCTGTTGCTGTCATACCTCTATCTAATTATATTATTAGAAGTTGATGGAGATGACATTGCCCTTGGTATACCTTCCTCAAACAGACTCTATAACAAGGAGTCTATAGAGTCCACATTAATGTGAACTTGAGGAAGTTGTTGAGCAGGCACAATTTCAAGTAAGGATGGTAAGTCCTCAGTGTCCATACTCCCTGAAAAACTCCCAGGTTCTGTGGTAGTAATGACTTTCTCCCCCTTTTTGGTAGCATCACCCAGTTGCATAGGTGAGCTAGGAGTTAGGTCAAGCACCTCCACAGGTTCTTGTGTTCCTGGTTGAGCTCCTTTAAAAGGTCTCCCAGCAAGTTGCTCCTTAAGATATGAAATCTCAAGTTGCTGATAATTGACCCTGTTCTGCAAGGTAGTCACTTGAGATTCAAGGTGACTAACCTTGGAGACTAAATAGGTGCATGTTGTAGATAGTTGGTGCACCTTTAGTCTTAGATTCCCTTCATCTTCATCAGAAGAATCATTGGGGGATGAGATGATTGGACCAAAGTCTTCACTCTCACCACCAGCTTCAGGTTCTTGGTTGCTGGATTTTCTCTGCTCACTGGCAATCTCAGTTGAGATGTCCGTGGGCTGAGTTGCCATGGTTGAGGTCTTAATTATGTAATCACTTTCAAAAGTGAGAGCCTCTTCCATATGGACATCCTAAACAGGTTCAGAAGTGTCCACCTCAGTAGTAGGTGACTGATGGGGGCTAGAAATAGGAGGCTCAGAAGCACTCATCTCTCTTTGAGTAAGGGAAAAGAAGAGAGAATCATGGTACTCACTGAAACCTAGATCTTCATCAGTGTAGAAATCAAGGTTGGGGATAGGTTGGTTAAGATCTATAGGCTGGGGATGGTAATTGTCCCCTGAAGGTTGATCACTTGAGTGTTAAGACTCGAAGTGATGGCTTAAGGCAGTTTGGCTAATGAGCTCATCAGGCTGAGCATGAAGAACCTCAGCACTGATTCTTGAAGAAATGGGAGTGATTTGCTCCTCAGGAGAAGTGGGAGCTCTAGTGTCCACTTCCACTTGTGTGGGTAAGTATATGGAGGCCTCCACAGACTAAATAGTCTGAGCAGGGGTTCGTTTGGACTTTCTTTGGTAAGTAAGGGTGATTTGAGGCTGTGTGGGTGGTTGGGATGTAGCAGGTGTGGGTTCAACACTAGCTTGTGCTGCTAGGTTGTCACCTTGAGCAATGAGCTCTAACATTTTTGGGACTAGGGTTGTTTCTACCCCAGAGAAGCCAACAGTGGGTTTTTTCAGTATTTTAAAGATGCCAGGCTTCATCTGTCCCAATTTAAGAATGTTACCTATTCCCCTTAACTGTGAGCCCAGTTCACAGTTAAGAATATAGTGGACATATCTAGGGAACATGTAATATTCTAAGGAGTCTAACTTAGCAAGCAAGTTGGTATAAACAAACTGAGAATACCTGAACTTGACCCCCTGAATCATTCCATGGATGATGAAGGAGAGATCCTCAGGAATCTGGTCCCATCCACCATGCTTGTTTGATAAGCTGTGGATGACCACATGGAGCAGGAATCTCCACTGGGATGAGACCTTCCCTTTCCTAAAGGTCTTTACAGAGAAATCTCCCTCATATC
>BJCM01268626.1:0-10335 GCA_018326385.1 Flaveria bidentis
GCTTCTTGTCTCAGATGGAACCCAAGAAAGTAGAAGAAGCCTTAAAAGATAGTAGCTGGGTTGAGTCAATGCAAGAAGAATTGCTTCAATTCAAGAGACAAAAGGTTTGGAACCTTTGCCCACTACCATCTAGTCAAGTACCTATAGGCACCAAATGGGTTTTCAGGAACAAGAGAGATGATAGAGGCTTGCTCATCATGAATAAATCTAGACTGGTTGTTCAAGAATACACCCAAGAGGAAGAAATTGATTATACGGATGTCTTTGCACCTGTTGCAAGACTTGATGCAACTAGAATCTTCCTTGCTTAAGCTGCATCCAAGAATTTTACTGTCTACCAACTTGATGTCAAGTATGCCTTTCTATATGGAAATATAGATAGGGAGGTCTATGTGTGCCAACCTCCAGGATTTGAAGACCCACAACATCCCAACTATGTGTGTAAATTGGATAAAGCTCTTTATGGGCTGCACCAGGCATCTAGGCTGTGGTATGAGACTCTGTCTCAATTTCTCCTGAAGAATGGTTACACTAGAGGAACCATTGACAAGACTCTCTTTATTAAGAAGTCCGAGAAAGACATTTTGCTCGTTCAGGTATATGTTGATGATATCATATTTGGTCCTTCAAATGACTAAATGTGTAAAGACTTTGAGAGCATCATGAAGAAGAAGTTTGAGATGAGTTTTTTGGGAAAATGGACTTTTTCCTTGGAATTCAAGTGAAGCAGATGAAGGAAGGGTTCTTTATCAATCAATCCAAGTAAGTCTTTGATATCTTAGAAAGATTTGATATGAAGGATTGTAAGCCAGCCAAGACACCAATACCTAGAAACCATGACCTTTATCTTGACTTTGAGGGGGAGGATACTGATCAACATCAGTATAGGGCAATCATCGGTTCTCTAATGTATCTCAAAGCAAGTAGACCAAACATCATGTTTGCTATATGTATTTATGCAAGATATCAGGCGGCTCCAAAGGTCTCTCACCTAGTTGCTGCCAAGAGAATCCTTAGATACCTCAAAGGAGCACCTAAACTAGGTCTCTGGTATCCTAGGAATAGCAACTTCAATATTTTTGGCTACTCAGATAGTTACTATGGTGGCTTCAACATTAACAAGAAATTCACATCAGGAGGATGTCATTTCTTGGCAGAAGGATCATCTCATGGCAATGGTAGAAGCAATCTTATGTCTCTACATCAACTGCTGAAGCTGAATACATTGTTGCTGCAAGTTGCTGTGCTAAGTTGCTGTGGATTCAAAACCAGATGCTAGACTATGGATTCAACTTCATGAGCATCCCTATCCACATTGACAACAACAGTGCTATCTCCATCATTGAAAATCTTGTGAAGCACTCCAAGACAAAGCACATTGATATCAGGTACCATTTCATTAGAGATATTAATGAGAAAAACCTGATTAAATTAGTCAAAGTTGACTCAAATGAACAATATGTTGATTTGTTCACCAAATCCTTTGATAAACAAAGATTTGAGTATCTCATTATGACTATTGGGATAATAAACATTGACTAATATGTCTCATTTGAAAATCTTTTTAACATGTGTCTTGTCTTTTGTCAACGAACAATCTAAGCCCCGTTACAAAAATTCTTTCTTCACATTTGACTAAGTGTGAGTATTTCCATAGAGGAAATTACCCTTGGAAGAACTCCACATTATCTTCCAAAGGCAATTCTCTCAATTCAAGTTTTATCTTTCGAAGAGGTTTTAGTCTCGGAAGCTTATCTTTAATGCTTCCGAAGCTTGAAAACTTCTTCTTTCGGAAGACACCCTTATTCTCGGAAGTAACTTCAGTTACCTTCGGAAATAAGTTTGGCTTCGGAAGAGAAAAACCTTCGGAAATACTTTTACCATCGGAAGAAGTCTTCTCTCTAACGGAAACCGTTGGGGCCGACACAGTAAAAAGTAAAGATTTTATTAATGATGTTGGAATCTTTTAAATAGTTTTTCACCTTGCCGCCACTGTCACATCTTACCCCAAACCATCTTTTCCCCTTATCCACCCAACACCGCCATTTCACCAATTTAAATAATCCTGACTCGTCACTTTAATCTTTTTACCAATTTACTGTCCAAAGCCTTTTTAACTCAAATTCACCTTGCTCAAACTTGTTTCATCATCTCCTTTCTCACCATGGCACTCAACCCTCAGCACAACCAAGTCACATTCCTTGATTCCTCCAAGGATGCTGATTTCTTAAATATCATCTCATTTCATACCCAATCTCTCTACTTCACTGCTCTGACTGCAAATCCTACCATTTACTTGAACCATATGGAAGATTTCTAGAGGAACGGTCAAGTAGTACTCCTCAATGGAGCTAGGGTTATCCGAACCAGCATTTCAGGCCAAGAGTTGATCATTACCGAACAGGTCATCCGAGAGCATCTGGAGCTTCATGATGAAGGCACTCCTACTAAGTTCCCCAAATCAAACCTAGACGACACCTATATTCAAATGGGATATGGTGGAGATGTGAATAGGTCTACAGTTTATAAGTTTAATTTTTCTTATAACTGGAAGTTCCTACTTCATGTTGTTCTTCATTGTTTGTCAAACAAGTCTAGGGGATGGGATCAAATTCCATATGAATTGGGCTGCCTAGTTTATGGATCGGTGATGAGCCTCCGCTTCAAATATTCAAGGTTTTTGCTGATCAATTTTCTTGGATACCTCCAAAAGGACACATTCTTCATGTATCCTAGGTTTTTTCAGCACATAATCATTTATGAGTTGGACCAGAGTCAGCTCGTCTGTGCAGCTGCTCTGCATGTCCCTCAAATGAGGCCGACCATCTTTAAGGTTTTGAAAAGAGTGTCCACCAACTTTACTAGAAGACACACCGACCTTCTTCCAGGTATGATTGAGCCAATGGCTCCTAGTGACATCCATGTTCACCCCACAGGTGATGAACCCACACTAACAACTACCCCTGTTATACCAGTTCACCCCATCAAACACATATATCAGAGATGCAAATGAACCCTTGCTCAGTCTACTCTAATTGAGCAAGTCCCTCATGTTCTATCCAAAAAGACTAGAGTGGAACCATCGGCTCCCACTCAGTCAGATGTCTCCCCAACCTTCTTCTTTGACCTTAATATGGGATTTGAGTCTCCTCAGTCTCAATTCCCTGAACCCCAAGCCCAGGCTACAAGCCCTAAGGATGAGTCCCAACACTCTCCAGAGAAACCAAAAAAGGACAGCCTCACCAAAAGCTCAATGCCACTAGACATTGACCAAAGTCCCGGGTCACTAGGCTTAACATCTATATCCTTTACTGACCTTTTATTCAGAACTGATGTGGAGATTACGTCTCTTCATGGGAAGAAAGTTAATCTAAAACACTCTCTCATGGATCAATAGAGCCTAAAGGGACCTCTTATCTCTAGCCCACATCAGTGAAAACCAACTGAGGTGAGTCCCACAAATGTGAGGGGGACTCATGTAGATTCAGCTACCACTACTAAAGGAAACTCATTGGATCCACAGGACAGTGATAACATCTCTGAGACTGAATCTACAGCAACCGTGCCTTTTGATGACTATGAAAGAGACATCCTTAAGCAGGGGAAACCAGGGTGCCAAGAAACCACATCTGGTGGTGAGGGTGGACATACATGGTATGTTACCTCATCTCCCCATGATTCTTCAAAATAAGATCAGGGTAGTATGTAACTCATCATTCAAGACATACTTTCTAAAGTCTCAAACCTTGAATCAAAGGTTAAGACTTTAGAGGATAGGTCTGCCACTCAGCAACTTGAGATTGAAAGTCTCAAGGCTCAACTAGTTGAGAAAAAGATTGAGAGATCTGTTAGGCATGTACCAATTCAGGTCTCCTTGACCTTTTTCTCTAGCTCATCTAGCTCTCAAGATGATGCTAAAAAAAGGGAAAAAGTGTTCAGAGACAAACAACTAAGGAACCATAGAGCCAAGATTTAACTTCTAGATATTCGGCTCCCATTGCAACTATCTTTCCTGAGCCCTCCCAAGTTATCCTACAAATGGATCCTAGGATGCTCAGATATCTCTATAGGCTCTTTTCCAAGTTTCTATTGAGATCTTCTCTAGATCATCCTAGCCCTGATGCGGCTATGATGTACTTTGGAGCTGAAGAGCTTCAGAGGTTAAGTGCATCTTCTACTACTATGGAAGAAGTTGGTCAACTTAAGGTCCAAATAGAACCTGAGATTCAATTTAAAGGGGAAATGAGGACTCATGGCCCAGTAACTGAAACAGTTGGGATAGATACTGCACTCCCTCAAACTTCCGAAGCTGAAGTCAAAGCCTCGGAAGAACAAGCTAAGTCTTTTGAATCAGAGATGGAAGCTGCGGAATGACTGTTCTCTTTGTCCGAGGATCTAATTATCACAGATGTCATTCTAGAGCTGGCATCTTAGGTGAATAGTGAGGCATTTCTCAATCGACCCCTAGCTCAAACAATTTCACCACCTCCATCCACCATGACTCAATCTGAACCCTCCATCCAAGAACCACCAAAGTCAAGTACTTCCATAGATGAGGAGAGGATTGAAAGGAAAGAAGAAGATGATTGCGGAAGAGCTTCAGGAGGAGGAGAGGATTGAAAAGCTCAAAAGAAAAGGTATACTTCTAACAGGGAAGTTGTTAGCTGCTAGTTCCAAAGCAGTTGCAGCCAACCAGGAGGCAGTCAACAACAAAAAGAGGGTGGAGATCATTGACAGGCTCATCAAGCTTGGACCTGCTAATGAAGAAATACTCATACTACCACTAGAGGAGTTAGTAAAGCTAGAAAAGGCAACCAGGCTGCAGATTGAACAAAAGGAAGAAGCAGCAAGGTTGGCCTTGGAGGGAAAGAGAAAGAGAGATGAGGGAAGCTGATCTGTAGCTCCGGAGGGAAAGGATATCTTTCCTAACCTCCAGAGGTTTCTCTATTCAAGAACTATCTCCACATGATAATGATACGATCCTTTGGCTCTTCAACAAAGACCAGGATCAACTAGAGAAAGAGAGAAAGAGAGCTATGAGAGAGAAGTTGAGGGAGAAGAAGAAGCTGGGGTCACTGCTGCCAAGAAGATAGGTGAAAAAGCCTGGATGAAGGATTATTTTCGGGCTCATGGTTTCTCTAGTACGTAGGTGGGACTTATGTCTGAAAAGGCACTCCAATGACTTTTCAGCAACATCAAGGCTGACATTCGTATGGGGGTTCAATAGAGGTCTTTGAAGAAGAGGTTCAATAGAGGTCTTTGAAGAAGAGGTTTGGAGGTTCAATAGAGGTCTTTGAAGAAGAGGTTTGGGCCGCAGCATCTTCCTTGATCTTCCAATCCACCCTTTGGCTGATCTTGGAGGATGAGCTTGTTGAAGCTTTTGAAGCATGGCCTTCTTCTGAAGCTTTTTTCTATTCGGAAGAAGCCTTCACCACCTTTTCTTCCGAAGCAGTCTTCTTCTGGGATGGTTTCAAGGGAGCTCTCTTATTCTTCTGAACCTTAGTAGCTTTTGCTTCCGAAGCCATTTTCCCTTCGGAAGAAGGAGTTTCTTCCGAAAGCAACCTGGCTTCGGAAACTAGCTTTCCCTTCTTCAACACTTGAACCATATGAAAAGGTCCAAATGTGAAACTTTCCCTGACTCCTTCTTTTCTAACATTTTTTGCATAATGTGTGCTTGCAGGATTGTAATAACAATCTTTTGCCATATGGTTTTGCAGACCACACATGATGCATGCAATGTAAGTCTTTTGGGAATGTGAGGGTTGCTGTTTCTTGGGTTTCTTTTCTTCATCAGCAACTTTTCCCTTCAACTTCTGATCCTTTGGTAGCACAGGAGTGCTGGTATTACACTCCTTTCCAGAATCAGAAGTACCTAACACTTGGAATCCAGTTGAGATAAAGACACCTTTCTGCTTTAGGTTAATTTTCAGCTTGGACTCAGCCACCTTCTTGGTAGTCCTTCTAGTAGCTTTAGCTCTGCTTCTTTTGGCCTTAGTGGTTAGGATTTGATCTTCACAGGAGGAGATGGGTACATCTACCTGTTCCTTCCCTGTGGTGGCCACTATTGATGTTTCATCCTTCAACTCTAGTGAGGAAGGGTTAGTAGTTGGAACCTCTTGCTCCTCGGTACCACATCTAGGTTGTCTAATAGACTCATAGGAGTGTGGTGGAGCAATTTCATTGGTTCCTAACCCTCCTTTGTTCTAATAACAGGGTTTGGAATGGGAGGATGATGCAAGAATAGCTTGGAAGTTCTGCTCAGAAATAGCATGCTTCCTGGCCTAAGCCTCAGCAATGACAAGCTAGGCTTGAGCCTCAGACAATTTGGATATCAGATCCTTGATTTGAGTCTTGTAGTTGGTGTGTTCATGTTTTAAAAGAGACACAGTTTTCTCCGACTCCTCAATTTTCTTTTGATAGTCAGATTCAGCTCTTTTAAAATCAGATTTTAAAATGTTCAAATACTCAATATCAGATCTGATTTCCATATTGTAATCCTGATAGAGTTTAACTTTAGCTATATAGGCTGGAGTGCTGAGATATTCATATACCTGGGCATCATCTGTTCCGGCCATGAGAGCTTGAGCAGGAGTCACATCCGGTACCATGAAGCTCCAGTCAACTTCTTGAGCCATTGCAGCTGTTTTAGTTGACTTCTCAGTGGGCTTTGAGGTTGAGGGATATGTGGAGGCCTGTGGGGTTCCCAGATTGGTCTTGTGAGACTTGCATTCCCTTGCAAAGTGACCCACTTGGTTACAGTTGTAACACTTTGCCTTGGTCTTGTCAAACCCGAACTTGCTAGTAGTTGGGTTTTGAGGGAAATGCATTCCAGTTCTCTTAAAGAACTTCTTTGGTCTGTAAATTAAAAGAGCCATCTGTTGGAAAATATCCACGTACTCTACATCGTTTGGACTGAAACACTCAAGATCATCGTTTGGCACAACTTTCCTCAAAGGAGTTGTGTTGAGCCTGTTGAGACCTTGAATCTCAGGAAAAGTGATGTATGGTCCAGGAGAGGAGGATGGTTGCTGGTAGGTCAGGTAATGCTGAGGTTGTGGGGGTAATGAGCCTTCAACAACCATTAAAGCGTTGCTAGCAGGAAGATTCATGGGTCTGCTAGTTAGGTGGCCCTTCTTACTCTCCATCTCAACGCGATATCCATCAAGGATGCCATATAATTCAATCATGGTGAGATGGTTCAAGTTTTATGTTCTCTTAATAGAGACACATTAGAATGTCCACTCGTTGGGAAGAGCACTCACGAACTTCCTAGTAAGATCTCTGAGTTTGGGAGTGATCTTCACAGAGTGAAGAGAAGAGATAAGATCCATGTACCTGAAGTACTGCTAGCTGAGGGTCTCTCCAGCAATGTGAGTGAACTTCTCGAACTGTTGCTTCAGTGAGTCCTTCTTTGAGTCGTTGGAGTTTGCATACATCTGAGCAAGTGCATCGAACAATTCTTTGGTAGTCTTGCAATGCCCGAACCCCACCATGATGGAGTTCGGTATTGTAGTCATGAGAATGGTCATAGCATTGTTGTCGATGTCCATCTTCTTTATGTCTTCATCAAAATAGTCCTCAGCAGCTTTTTCTATCATGGCACCGTTTCCACCAGGTGAAGCCACCTTTGGCTTATATAGGCCATTGACAATGGAGTTCCATATTTTTCTTTCTTGGTATCTGATGAAGCCTTCCATTCTTCTGCTCCAAGACCTGAAATTTTCAGGAGTAATGATGGGAGCCTTTGTCATTGTTCCCATCTCTACCTCAGATTTGTTAAGGGCCATTTTGAGTGAGTGAGTTGAAGGGAGGAGTGAAAAACAGGTTGATTTGGATGGTTAGATCACACAATCAAGAGCCTAAGAAGCTCTGATACCAATTGCAGGATTGATATTGGTCACTTAACACAATGTTTTCTCTCAAACTCACCTAGAACAGCACTCAGGTATAGATAGAATCCGTAAGAGTTGATCACAATATAGAAAGTAATAAGGAACACTGGAAGTAATTTTCAAGGTACTTTTATATATTGCTTCTCAACTCAATAATACAAGACTCTTACAAGCAGTGTGGAATGAGTTATAAAGAGAACCTATATATAATACTATCTACACTCGGATATACTTTGATACCAGCTGGGATCCTTTACTAAAGCCTATGCTACAAGACTATAGTTTAAGGTATCTCGGATAAAGTCTTATCTGAGATATGGTAGTCTGGACATGTCCCTGACTTACCTTTTGTCACCAACTAAATTTGGTAACATGTACTATCATAAAAAGATGAACAGTGGAAGTATGGTCAACTACATGGCTCTTTAGGAAGAAACCATGCAGTATCAGAGGTCTGCAGCTGAGTGTTAGAGACCATACTTGTGTCCACTGGTTCATAGCAGTGTCTTCCGAAAGGTTAAATGGCTTCGGAAGAGTAACTACTTCTGAAGCCACTTATACTTTGGAAGAGGCTGCTTCTTCCAAGGCTTGGAGACTTCTTCTTGTCATCATACTTCGGAAGTGGTCTTCAGGTTATTCTTCTAAGACTTGAATTTCGGAAGTAGAGTTCTATCTTCGGAAGTCTATCTTTCACTTTGTCTTCGGAAGAACTCTACAACCATCGAAAGTTCCATGTTAAGCTTCGGAAGCCTTGTATACAGCATCAAAAGTATCTAAGTGACTTAGTTTTGGTTGCATTAGCCTTCTTCTTGATCCAACATATTACAAACCCTTGATTCTTACTTTCGATTTAATATATATTGGTGGAAAAAATATTTGAAACCTAGAGGAATTGTTAGGGTGGTTTTTATTTATTTATTTATTTGTTGGGGTGGGGGGGAACAAATAAGGGAAAGGCTACTAGAAACCCTTCATTTGATCCGAGACCAATACCTATGGCATGTCGTCAATATCGAGTCCCATAAATCTTTCGTGAACTAGTTAAATAATAAAAATAATTAGAAAGAAAAACTAACTTGTAGAGACGACATGTTGTTGTCATAGCTTTTATTTGAACAATGTTGTTTCTTGCTTCATTTTTTTGTATCATATAAAAAAGCAAATAAGTTGTTTTTATTTATAATGATGATATATTGTTGGGGTAACTTTTGGGTATGTACTTTTATTTCCCTCCACCCCACCCACTTATAATAAGGAGATGTCATTGATAGTTTATATTCTAGGAAGATTATAGCGATGACACGTCGTCATCATAAGATGACCTATACCGGCGACTGATGTAATCGTCCCTATAAGATTAAATTCTTGTAGTGAAAAAAGTTTATTTTTTAACACAAATGTTAATTCTACCAAGGGTTGTATTCTTTGATTAAAGTATTAATTTAAATCTAATATAACTTTATTTAAGGCAATCTTGCTA
Source organism: Flaveria bidentis (assembly GCA_018326385.1). Classification (NCBI taxonomy): domain Eukaryota; kingdom Viridiplantae; phylum Streptophyta; class Magnoliopsida; order Asterales; family Asteraceae; genus Flaveria; species Flaveria bidentis. Next base: position 9,373 of record BJCM01268626.1, read on the forward strand.
CGTTGTTTTAGACATAATGTAATATTTTCAAAGTCTAATATGACTTTCTCAAGACATAATATTTCTATCGGATTTAAAATGTTGTAGTGTATATGATTTTTGGTTATCTAAAGATTTTTTTTTTTTCTAAATTTAAGTCAAAGTAGAATGTAATCATAAAAAAAGTTCACTAATAATAAGACGAAATGTGATATAAAAATGAATAAAAGACTTTTAATAAATGTTGCGGGTGTTGGAAAATGACTTTTAATTAACTATTGACAATCAGTTTAAAATCATTTTTATATTTAAACAAACGTCTATATATTTAACTTTATTATGAAATGTGATATAAAAATGAATAAAAGATAAATATATTAATCTAAGAATAAAGAAAATATTATTGTTATTATTGAAATGAATAAAACATGATAAGTAGACTAGGTTATTATGTATGTGACTTAGTACTTACTAAATTTTAATATCACTATGCTATGTTGTGTGAAACACATAATAAAGCCTTAGTTATTAGTATGATGTTGAAGTTGCGTAACTTACTCCTTTTATGCCTAAGATTGCCACAACGTACCAGGTCAAAACCTTTTGTTATGATAAAAAAAACTATTAATTGTAGACCTATTTGATATAGTTTTCCCATAACTTTTCCGTTAATAATGTAAAAAGAGATAACATAGATACAACGTGTCCGTTAAAAAACCGTACATACTAGAAAGTGTAAAACTCAGTCTACGCCGCCAAGTACTCGGTATGTACTTAAAAGTGCGTCGAAGCAATTTCCTTTAACTAGGTCAACTTTACTTGAAATTAGTTAAACTCAAAGCAACTCAGTCCAACTCGACCTATTTAATCCACTTAGATCCACTTGGTTAAGTAAGCTTTATGTTGTTCTTTGACCGATTTTCATTATTTTTCAAAGTTTATTGTTATATTTTTTGTTGTTTTTCATGAAAATAACTTGAAAGA
>BJCM01268633.1:0-11859 GCA_018326385.1 Flaveria bidentis
ATGAACTGCATTCTGCATCAGCTAGGGCTAGGCGACCGACTGGAGGCCATACGGCCGAATAGGGTGCGACTAAGGTCCATTCACATGATTGAGAGTTCATTCGCACGGTTGGGGCCAGTCGCATGGGGAGTCATGCGATTGAAGGTCCAGTCGCATAAGTGCTCATCCGCATTAGTTCCATTCGCATGAGGTCCATCCGCATTAGTCCATTCGCACAATTGGGTGTTCATTCGCATGAGTGTTCATCCGCATTGGTTCATTCGCATGATGTTCAGTCGCACGGAGGCCATGCGACTGAAGGGTGTCCATACGCCCGGATGGGGCTGTTGCACCAGAGGAGAATGGTAGTTTAACTTCTGACTTTCGGGGGAAAGTGCATATGTAAGTTTTGACGTAAAGGTTCCCGTAAGTTCATGTAAGATGATGATTGAGGCCATAGAGAGCATGTTGGGCATGATGATGATGTTGCATGATTATGCATTTTATGTATGCATGATGTTGCCCTGTATGATACTGATAACTGTGTATGTTATGTTCCTTATTATGATGTAGGCTTATCTTTCCTGTGGCTTTACGTGTTATGTTAATGAATGAAGTGAAAGTTTTATGTAACGTAAAGTGAAAGATAAAGAAAAGAGGAACATGAAGTAAGAATTCATGCATTAATGAATGATGAAAGTAATGAAAGTCTTGGAAGCACTGTATGTCGGGACACGCCATTAAGGTGTTAGCCCAACGGTGTGCGGGTTCGCTACCCCGAGAGGATGCACATCGGGGTCTTTCTTTGTGATTGACCATATGGATGAACTATTTTTGCGTGCCTTAGGTGTTGTGACCACTTGGTGCCGAGCACCACCGATGAAGGTCTTTTATAGGCTTAGGTCCAGTACCACGAGACTGAAGGGCATAGCATATGACAATGGTATACCTGAACTTTACCTTAGGTATTGTGACCATTTGGTGTCGAGCACCACCGATGAAGGTCTATTATAGGCTTAGGTCTAGTACCACGAGAATGAAGGGTAAAGTTCACAGTGATGACGAAAGGAAAAGATGTAATGATGAACGAACGAATGAAAGTAAGATGAATGAATGAACGGAAGTTAATGAACGATAAAGATATGATCGCATGAAAGAAAATAACGGTTTTAACTAGAACTCACTCAGCAACGCTGACTTTGATGTGTTTCCAGTTGGCAGGTAATGATTGCTGAGGATGGAACGAGGCGGCTACTCAGCTCTTTTGGGATGACATCCATTTATATAATGTTTTTGTGATGTAATGCAACAATGTATTTTGTAACTGATTAACAATGTATTATTTGGCAAAAGTATTTATATTGAAATGAGATGTCATTTTTGAATGTTTCCGCTGCAACAATTTTGTAAGAAAATTGAAAATGTATGTTTTATGCGCAATGATTTACCGGATGTAAGCGTCTCGGGAACGCGGCCTTACACTATGACATGCCATAGATCACATCCTAATATATTATACAAAGAAATTACAGACTTTAAAACCATAATCTACAGTTTACAAAAGCATAAACCTTTTCACCAACTTGTATAAGTTGGTGAGTCTTTAGAGTGGCAGCAGAAAGTTAACCAACTTTATGCAAAAGTTGATCTAGAGAAAGCATGTCTTCTCTGTGTTCGAAAGAAATTAGTCTCCAGTAACTTAGCTTTAGAATACTTTGTCCTTGAAGCTTTGAAAGACTTTATATTTGGCTTCGGAAGATTTGGTCTTTGGCTTCGGAAGATTTTACACTATGACGAGTGTAGAACTTCTACTATGTATATTATGCATGCATGCTGGAAGCTTTTTAGTTGTTTTGGTTGCATCAGCCTTTGAAGTATAATCTTACAAACTCCCCTTAAGCTGATGCTTATTAGAAAATATTATTAGGGTTATTAGTATGAGCTCATGGGCCTAGTTAGGTTTTAGAGTTTGTATTATATTTTCTATATATCATAACTAAACCTATCAATAATATTCAATCCAGTCTTTTATCATCTTACATGGAATCAGAGCCTTAGGGTTCTGCTTACCTTCTTCTCCGCTGCACCACCACAAAAACATACAAACCCTAGTCGTCATCACCATGTTCAAACCATAGACAGGACGATGTGCCCACCGCCCTGTCCCACCTTTGTCTTCTGTTTAGCTTTGTTATCAGTTGAGGATTCGAACCTATTACCCATATCCATTCTCTTGGTTCGTTCGCATCCATTCTCTTGGTTTGTTTCTGGATTATGGCTCCTAATTTGCAGCGATCACTAAGTTTTCTTTTTCTTTTTCTTTTTTTTGTTTATAAATGTTTTAGCCTCAAATCAAATCCCGCCTCGACGCTTTTTTACCGCCCTTATCCCTTTGAGGCGTACGTACTAGATGAACCTCATGAGGCAACGCCTCATATATGGTTTCTTACCTCCTCTACTGTTTTTTAAAACCATGCCAAGAGTTATTCTCTAAGTTGTTAACTCTTAATGTCAAGAATGCCCTACCTCTTGACTGTATGAATCTGTATTGCCCTAGCTGCCATTAATCAATAGTCTCACTTCACTAATTTGATGTCAAGAATGCATGTCTTAATGATGTTCTCAAGGAGGGGTATATATGGAGCAACCACTTAAGTATATTCTTGAGGAGGCCACAAAAATATGCTAATTACACCGATCATTGTATGGCCTCAAGTAGTCTCCCAAAGCATGGTTTGGTCAGTAACCTAATGTTATTGAAGAGTTTGGAATAATTCCTAGGGCATATGATCATTATGTATTTTTTCAAACATCATTAGGGTCGAAGGATTATTGTAGTTGTTTATGTGATAACATAATAGTTAAATTGGATGACAAAGTCAGCATTACTAATCTCAAACAGTTTCTTCAATCTCAATTTCATAGAAGTATCTTGTTCATCATAATGAATACTTCTCTTTCAACGGAAGTAACTGCTTGATATGTGAATTAGGTGTAGACAGGACGGAAGCCTAATGAACAATCCTTTGTTGTTAGCATTCTAAGTCAGTTCATGGCCACTCCATACATTAAGCACTAGGATGCTCCTCTTCACATACTGATATCTTAAGACTACACTAGGTCTAGGGATCTTGTATTTTAATCAAGGTTATCAACCTGTGAGTGCCTTTATAAAGAAAGAAGACAGGCGAATATTTAGTGTTCTCATATGTTGATTTGACAGGTTGCCCTAATTCACGACGCTCTACAACTGGATATCGTGTATAGTTGGAGGAAATATGGTATCCTGGAAAAGCAAGAAACAACACACAGTAACTCGAGGTTGTTTCTAATGACCTGATGAGGTTATATCGTGATGGTCGATTAAACTACGCACAGCCAAGAATCAAGTATTTATTGAGAGAACAAAACACATAAAGGTCGATTGCCATCTCATCAAGGATTGTGTGGTGGCACTCAGGCTGATTTTCCATCCATTTAGTCAATTCATGTCAAGATGGAATTACACCTTGCTTATATCCTCACGAAACCCCTTCGAATTCGATTCATGATCAACATATATATATGCTCCAACTTAAGAAGGGAGTGTTAATTTTAAAAATATTAGATTAGGGCCATTTGTTAATCTAGATGGTCCATGGCCCCTAGTTCAAGTTTTCCACCTTTATTTATAGAGTTCTTCACCATTATACACACCCTTTTCAGGCTAATATATACCAACTTAGTAAACACATACATATGAATTTAGTAAACAAACACACACACATATGCTCCAACTTGTGAAGGGAGTGTTAATTGTAAAAATATTAAATTTGGCCTATTTGTATTAGTCTAGATGGTCTATGTCCCCTAGTTCAGGTTTTCCACCTCTATTTATAGAGTTTTTCATCATTACACACACGCTTTTCAGATTAATATATACCAGTTTAGTAAACAAACACACACACACACATATATATATATATGAATTTATATAGACACACACACATACATATATATATATGTATGATGCTTGTAAATTTATATATAAAAATATATTATTTATATTCGAGTGAGCTAACTAGCGAGTTCAACTTGGCTCGACCTGGATAAACGAGCTCGGCTCGACTTGTATTTTGTACAAGCTGATTTTAAGGGAGATTTTCCTGAACAAAATTCCTTATAGTTAATTTAATACAACTTTGGAATGGCGCATCTTAACCCATACCTAATTTATTGTAAATTCTAATCAACCCCAAACCAAGATGAACAATATTTTAAACTCATTTTAACTCGAACTCGTTAAAAACTCATTCTAATCCATCACCCCACCCCTTCCAATTTATTAATACAGTAAACAAACACAAATGAATATAAGTACATGAGTTTAAATTTAAGATCCGAATTAACTCACCAGTATCTTAGCAATTAAATTGATGCTTTTTAGAAGCTTATTGCCATCATCCATCGGTGGGTATTGCTGTCAAGACCAAAATGAAGCAACCCCCTCTTGTTTCCCATTATTGAGACACTACAATAACAAAAAAAAATTCAAATAATAATCTATAATGAACTCGAAGGTCACAATTTCTATACCACAACTGCATCAATTTTACTAACCTCCATGCAAATGGGAACATAGTCCTTGTGCACTCAAAAATGATTGTCTTGTTGCTCCTTTCAATACAGTTGCTACTCGGTTCAATATCACTGAATGCACAAGACAAAAATCACCAGATATATGATATTCATGTGAAACCGAAGCTTTGATTTCCACAAAAGAGTGGTTATAAATTTAACAGAATTAGAAAATTGCTAACTAATTTTTATAAAACAAAGACAAGAACCACAACATTTGAAAACCCTGACTCCTCTAAAGGTGTTAAGATATAACATTTCATGCCAGTAAAGTATACAATCATAAACAAGATTATAAATCAAACATACAAGTCATAATCCATAAGGATAGTATATTCTCTATATGTCCATAAAAACTGTCTTTTGTATATGTGTTTGGAATACAATAAAGATTTTATCACTAAAGCTCTTTGAAACATATATTAGACACTAACCTTGATACTCTTCATGGATTTCTCTTAATTATCACTTACATTACTTTAAAAGTCTATTCATCCACAACTAAGAATGAAGAATACGTGTATTTATACTATTGTGCCCTCGTGTAGAATCAAATACCTCGATTCCATTAAGTGCAAGACCATTGACCACTTATACATTGAGATAGATATTCATAACTTCATAATGAACTGTAATGATTAACCAAAGAAAACAGAAAACAGTTCCCAAAATCCACAGGCAAAAATCTCAATAAATGTGTGGGGGATATCATAGAAAAAGAATAACCAGACAAGTGAAAAAATGTAGCAAACCTTAAGGCTTGAAATATGACATCTATGGCAGATTTAGCAACTTTGTTTTTTTTTTTTTGCCTTTCCATTGCATCCTATCAAACAAACAATCAAAATAAGAAAATGACAACATCTGGGAAACAAAATTGACTATATAAATTGTGTGAATGATTAACCGTCTGGAAAGTGGAAAGCTATATTGCAGAAACCATATTGATTTTATGTAAATCAATAAGTGAGAAAAGAATGTAGACATTAAACATATCGTCAACTAGCTATTTCAGCAACTCAATGTGAGTGACGAAGTGTGTATATATTTAACTAAATTTTGGCCACTACAGGTTAGAAAGCACACCAAAAGGCATATTGTACCAGAAAGAACAAAACATTTGATTAAGCAATTCAGAATAGACATGTTGAGTATTGTTTATACAAAACCAATTACTTAAGGTCTATGCATAACTATCTCCAAAGATGAGTATGTGTTTGTATGACCAGAAGTTATATAAACCAGATAGATCATAATAATTTTTACATTGATGTAGAGAAACAAATCATGTTCAAAGAGAAACAGTTATTCACACAAAAAGATTTATACAAATGGGCATATAATATAATGTACAGTCTTGCACATTAAATCCCCCAACATTCTTAAAATGAGTCAAAAATTAAGCTCTCAACAAAATGAGGAAGTTCAACATTTAAACTTTGCACATTAAACAATGTAAGTCATATACGATTACTTAATCAATTTAGAAAACCAGATTAAGAAACTGGGGAACATCAAAAAGTAAAAACAATTTTATATATGGGAGATGAATAAAGTAAAAAAAGAACCTTCTAGACTAAAACAAAGACAAATCAATCACAAACATTAAGGTTTGAAACAGGATGGCAGCTTTAGCAAGTTTTTTTCTAGTTGCCTTTTCCATTGCATCCTATAAACAAATCCTTCAAAAAAGAAATTGACAACTTTCAGATAACAAACGCGTCTATATAGATAAAGTGACACTAGAAAAACTATGCACATTGTGAATGAATTAGTCTTCTGGAAAGTGGAAAGCCATAATGCAGAATTCATGTGACCAGGAAAAATATGATTTTGTGTTCCTATGACCAGAAGTTATATACCCAAGTTAGATCACATTAATAAAACAAAAGCATATTTGTTATTTAACATTCTTTGCAAAAAAATTGTATCTATTGTTACAAATTAGTAATGAACATGGAAGGTGCACACATACTTACAATCTAGCAAGTAAAGCACCCTTACTTTACAACAAGCCTGACGAAAACTGATGTGTAAAAAGAAAGGATAGGGTGATAAAAAGTGACACATGTTAACGGAACTTTGAGATGCTACTATTTTGAAAAGTAAAACACAAGATGACAGTCAACCACTAAATCAAGCTTAATGTTTCACATGTAACATTTGGATTAAATTTCAAAAATCACAAAAATCTTGAAGTCTAGGTTGGTCATTGCAATATTAACTTCAAGACAAAATAGAACACACTTTTGAAGACAAAATAGAACTGGGGGAAGCACATAAAAAGGCAAATTGTACCAGAAACAGCAAAACATTTGACTAACATATCATTGCAATTCAAACTAGACGCATTGATAGAATATTGTTTATGCAAAACTAGTACTTCATGTAGAGAAACAAATCATGTTCAAAAAGATAGAATTATTCACACAAAAAAGACAACCATGTATATGACAAAACGTACATTCTTACAGCTTGTATACCGCAACATTGTGAGACAAAGTGGGTTCTAAACAAATTGATTACAGAAACAAAAGCAGTTAGACATATTCACACATCAAGATTAAGCATGAGATAATCAGTTGGTCTAGAGGAAGATCATGCTAATAGTTTGGTGTTTTAGTTACTAATCACATTGGTTTTGGGTCACCATTTCTAAATTTCAAGTGTGTGATTTCAATTCTGTCAAGATCCCAAGTCCTACTAATGATTAAGTCAACAAAATATCCCAAAAACTAAAAGCAGGTATCAAAAGAAAGACCTATCCAAAAGGTTCGGATATAAGAAGTTAAGAAAAAGATAAACGAGTCGAATTCAAAAAAACCAAACCAGATATAGGATAATTTTCTCAAAATCCAAACGGGTATTTGAGAAATCTATTACCACAAGAAACTACAAAAACAATGCTTGACCGGGCCACGATTTTTTTTTAAAATTAGGGTATTTAGGGGGAGAGAGTTGACAAGAGGGGTCATTTTTGTTTGATTTTGACTTTAGGGGATACCGCCCTTGGTAGGGGCGACTTCTGCCTCTTGACCGGGTGTGTTTTGTTTGAATGTGTTTGATTGATGTGATTGTCTGACTTTTTGAGAACTCGCCCTTGGCAAGGGCGGGTTCTCAATACCCTTAATTTTATTTATTTAATTTAAGTTTGGTGCTCCAATTCTCGGTTAATAGGTTTATTTTATTATAGTTATCAATGTGTTAATACGAATGAACACGAATACTTGATGAGCTCATATTTTTGTTCACGTTTATGCGTTAACAAAATATCATGTTTAACTTTGTGTTTTAAGTTCGTTTCTTAACAAAATAACATGTTGAGAATGAACACAAATGCTTGATGAGCTCATATTTTTGTTCACGTTTATGCGTTAACAAAATAACATGTTTAAGTTCGTGTTTTAAGTTCATTTGTTAACAAAAGAACATGTTTAAATAACATATTTGTTAACAAAATAACATGTTCAAAGATAAATAACTGAAATATTATCAATCATTCCTCTCTAAAAACTCTATTTTTTTAAATTCCATACATCTAAAATTAAATTTTTATTTTTCAATTATACAGTTAAATAAAACTACTTATATGTTTGTATTTTATAATAAAATTGCATTATATAAATAATAGATAAAAAATTACATAATTAAGAAGGTAAAATACATCACTAAAAATATAAAAAATAATATTTAACGAGTGTCATCATTATCGTTTGTTGCTTCATCATATAAGTCGAACGGCCAAGGAGATGAATTAAAAAACTGGTCAATAGATTGAGTTGTATCTTGAAATTGAAGGTAATAAGGTAACAGTGAAGAATGGTGAAATGATTGTTGATAACTAGTATCAGGGCTTTGATAAGGATTTGACGGGCCTCCTTCTACGAAATTCTGGGTCCTCATTTGACTAAAATGTGGAAACTGAGTAGTTGAGGTACCACCATAAAAAAAATTTGGTTGCCCATTTGGCTTAAAAAGGAGGAGTCGAACTGTTGTTCCGTAAAATCCTTTTGTTCTGTCATATTCTGTTGCATAATATTATCATCAACAACCTGTCTACCAACCTGCCCTCGTCCTCTACCCCTTCTGGGTAAACGTGGTGTGACAGGAGCAAGTTGAGTATCATCAACATTTTGTGTCACATGCGTTCGTAGATAACTTATATGGTTTGCATGTGCAAAATCCATATAACGGCTCGTCATATTCCTCCCCGCTTCATCACCTGATCTTTGATAAAACTGACTCATCCCATCCATCTATAAATAACATTATGAAAAATTACTTTAAAAAAATAATATTAACAATAATAATAATAATAATAATAATAATAATAATAATAATAATACCATCATTCTCAATCTTTGTCCATCATTTTGGAAGCCATGAGGGTTCGTGTCTTAATGAGACGGGTTTGTTGTATACACAACAGTACGCTCTAAATACCACCTCATGTATGCTTCAGAAGCAATTGGCGAATCAATGTACGCTTCATTAGCAACTGAATTATGCCGAGGTGCCTATGCTTGAACAAAGATATTATGATGTTGTAACAAGTTTTTATTTCTACCACCTTTACGAGCAGTGGAATGTAGATTTGTGTGTTGCTCCCGGTTTAGTAACACACTTGAAGGGATTGGTTGAAACATTTCAAACTGTCTTAAAACCCTACTTGGAATGTGAGGCTCAACAACTTCCCAACATATAAAGTATGTGTCACTTCTCCAACTTTGATGTCCATTTGTGCAGATATCAGGTAGAAGGTGGATAATATTATCATAAGGTCTCCAATTAAACTGATATAAAAATATGAATTAATATGTTTACACAATGTTAACATATACAAAATAATATCAGATTAATATTAATACCATGGCCTCACTTAATGAATGCAGTTGAGATCAATACGCACTCAAACAGTGCGAAGTGATGTTTACATAACTAAGTTCACCATTCCATTTGTAATCAAGTTTTCGAATATACCAGGTTAACTAGAAAAATATAAGATTACACATAAATAATCAATACATAAGTTTTTTTTAACACACCGTGCACCATATGGTAACCTGAAATCAATAGATCTCGTATTCTTGGGACACATAGAAGGTAATCTTTCCCATGCCCATAATTGCAACAAGAATAAAGGTCCACTAACTTTTTGATTTGTGACACTCGTTTCCTTACATAACTGTCTATACAAAAAAGCTAAAACTGCACTTCCCCAACTAAGTCTACCACAATTATTTAAGTTTTCAATATGACTTAAATAATTTATGTGCACCCAGTTGCTAGAAGTATCAGGAAATAAAGTGGCACCAATCATAAAAAATAAAATTAATCTAGCTCGTTGGATGCACTTAAAATCAGTGGCATTATCGGGAAATGGTTTTATTATTTCATTTAAAATAAACCTTAGGTTTAACTTATAACCATTTACAGTTTGTAGCGAGTGTACAACCGATTAAATACTCAAAACTCATTATAGTTTCAGATGCATTAATAGCATAATCAGTGCATTTGAAATTATAATGAGGTTTGAGTATTTAACCGGTTGTACACTCGCTATAAACACTGTAAATGGTTATTAGTTAAACCTAAGGTTTATTTTAAATGAAATAATAATGTCATTCCCTTATAATGCCATTGATTTTCACTGCATCCAACGAGCTAGATTAATTTTATTTTTTATGGTTGGTGTCACTTTATTTCCTGATACTTCTAGCAACTGGGTGCACATAAATTATTTAAGTCATATTGAAAACTTAAATAACTATGGTAGACTTAGTTGGGGAAGTTTTAAGGCCCCGTTCCCAGAGACCTCACAGTTGGTCAACCAAAACATTTAATACATTATATATTATAAATATACAAACTCAAGCAGCGGAATTATTATAACAAAATCCATTCATTTCACTTCATTAAAACACTGTTGTTGTGCAATACACTATTGTTTGACTGATTACAAAAGAACTGTTTAACTGCATTACAAAACAACAACAATATGAAATACGAATAAATGTCAGTCTTTCCCTGCCGAGTAGCTTCACCCTCGTGCCATCCTCAACAATAATTACCTGCCAACTGAAAATGTATAAAAGTCAGCGTTGCTGAGTGATTTCTTTTTAAAAGTAATAAAATACTTTCTATATGATATACATATGAAAATACTCTTTCTATGAAAACACATCTCTTTACTTTGTACGTGAGCACGCATTAACTGTATGAACAAATACTATTTGTTCTCTTTACTGTATGCCTTGTTTACTATATATTCTTTTATCTTTATCTTTCACTATCTATATGGACCAATGAGCAATACCCTGAACTGTATGCGCGGTGAAAACTATTAATGGGCCATCTATATCCCTCAAAAGGGTTCTGTTTACTGAATACAAGGCCGACCCAATCACCTAGGGCACGCTACAAAGGTCCTGTCAATCTCAATTGACTGGCCCTGTGTGCATAATAGGGTAGTTAACCCGCAACACAGTTGAGCTAACGACAACATGGTCGTGTACCTACTGTAAGCTTGCAAGACTTGTTAATATTTTATTAATGTTTCTCTTCTCTTCTTTATTGCTCTTCCTCTTTATTATTACAATATACTTTACGTTACGATAATAAACATACCACGTAAAGTCACACACTATGAGTAATAATAATAGCAATAATAATAAGGAACAATCATAAGGCAATCATAATAATGTAGGAAACCCAACATTAATAAGCCCTAGTCAAACATCAGTCAAATCCCTAAAAGCACAGACTCCCAAAAATTCTGTAATAAATTCTAAGTGTTTAGGCGCTTTGACACTATTTGGGCGCATGAGCCCTGTTTGGGTGCTTCATCACTATGCAGGCGCATCAGGCCAACACTTAGCTATTTTAACACTTAGGCGCATGAACAATTCAGGCGCATGGACATTATTCGGGCGTATGAAAACTTAGGCGCATGGGATTATTCAGACGCATGGGTACTATTGGGGCGCATGGCCCTACACTTAGTCGTCTGACTAATATTTCTAGGCGCATGGACTACTGTTCAGGCGCATGGGTTACACTTAAATTCTTCTAAGGCATTCCCAGGCGCATGAGCCTTATCTAGGCGCATGAACCTTTTGTACAACATGTTTCTAGGATGTTTTCGAACCCAATCATCAAACCTATCTGTTCTAAGCTTACCAATGTTATTCTAAATATGAACAACCTATAAGCATCCAAGAATCATCATCCAACATGCATAATACATACGGGTATACATACATA